>CM076583.1:467748179-467835186 GCA_034641835.2 Pinus albicaulis | reverse complement strand
CTTGATCTCATTTGGATGTTATTCTTAGATCTTAGTCTCGTGGGATCTCCTTTATTGACCATTTGGTTCTAGGGTGCTACTACTTGGGAAACCCCAACTTTGGGTGTGTGGTCTTGCTCCTTTATACGCATATATTAGTAATGTTCCCATTTGGTATCACCCGTGACAGGGCTAGGAGGGACTTCCAGAGTTAGGAGCAGACAGGTCACATGTACAGATTGGTGCTATTAGTGGGCTCAGGAGCTTTTCGGAGGAGTTTTGAGGAGTTTTCATGGTGTTCGGAGGCATTCGCTTGATATACTCCACCATCCGAGCAGTTTGGCTTTCGTTCCGATGCATTCCGGTAACTTTCGGAATTTTGAGTTATTTATGGGCTTAACTCAGCTAATTATGCTCAAGGTGGCATTCCAGGAGGAATACACGATGGAACACCTTAGTGTAATAGCTCATCGGAACCGGGACGAGGAGACCTACACGATGGGACAGTTAGACAGAGATTTCAGTGACCGGAGGAGGCGTGGTAGCCGATATACCCTTTCCTGCATTAAAAAGGAATATTTTATAATATTTTAATAAAAGGGAAAAGTGCTCCATAAATAAAATAATAATAAAATAATGCTCTAGAAGGCTCCAAGGGATCTATAAAAGGAGGGAGAGCTATCTCATTTGGGCATTGTTGATTTGATATTGATATTGAGAGCTAGACTTCTGTCTACTTCAGCACGCCGGTTGTTTAGTCGGTCTGCAGCACTGTTTAGTGCAAACTGAGTGTCTCCGGTCGGAGATCTCACCCTTGGCTCCGGGGGACTTCGAGTGCCTACTCGAGCAAGGTTTCTTTCCTTCAGTTTCAGTGGTGATTTGCAGTAGTTTTTAGGTGGACATTTGGTAGAGGAGATACCCCCTTCCTTGAGACTGCGCAGGCTAGGGCAGAGAGGCCTTGAGATCCGGAGAGATGAGACGCGGAGATGCAACGCGGATAGGGAGGGCGAATCCAGATGGGGAAGGGGACCAACGAGATCGAGCGGATCCTCCCATAGAGGGCCTTGGTCTGGAGCGCAGCAGATGGGAGGCGCAGAATCCTGAGATCATAGAAGGACTCGGGTCTGGATAAGGGAGGCGCGGATCCGGCGAATCCACGACTAGAAGGGCCTTGATTTGAAGAGAGAGGAGGCGGATACGGATAGGGAGGACGCGAGATCCCGACTAGGAGACGCGGATACGGGTGAGCGAGGGTTAGTGTGGGGTTTGGCGGCGTTTTTCGGTGTTTCCGGCCACGAGGAGTTTGGTTGTCTCCTTCACGGAGGGTTTGTGGTTGGATTACCCCTTCTTGCAGTGAATTTCATTGTCTGTAGCCATCCTTTAGCGAAACATTTTCAACGGTGAGGTTTGGTGGTGGATCTTACGAGGGGGAACATCAGCTTCACATTTTTCTGGGGTTTGTCTGGAGGATTGAGATCAGCTACCTTTCCAGTTTTCAGCTCATAGTTCCAGTGCATTGCAGCAGCAGTTTTCCATAGCAGTTTCTTCAGCCAGCTAGGACGCTGTCCCTATTGCAGCCATTATTTGTTCTGAGAGGGTCTCCACTTGCCTAGGGCAAGGATAGGTGCACTCATTCTGATTATCTTGTACCCCTATATATGTATTCTCAGATTAATAAAATGGCTTAGTGTTTTGGCATTCTATGTGTACTTGTTCCATGTTCTGGTTCCGGCATTTTGTTTTATATATCTGTCTGGCATATTTCTGTGTATTACTGGTTATCTCCCGTTGGGGATATTACAGTGGTATCAGAGCATAATTCTGGCTCAGCCTGTGGTCTATGACATTGGGAGAGAGATCATACAGAGGTTTGCTGGAATTTTGGAGAGCAATAGCACTATGACATTGGGAGAGAGATCATACAGAGGTTTGCTGGAATTTTGGAGAGCAATAGCAGTTGCAGTACCAAAAACGCAATTGGAAAAAGGGCCAAAATATAAAGGGTCAAATTTTGAAGTTTGGAATTAGAAGAAACGTTTTCTGGGTTTTTCTGGGTTTTGGACAAGGATCACCTTTCCAAATTCCTAGAATTTTCTGAGTAGTTTTCAGTGGGTAAATCAGAGGTCGAAGTTAAGCAGCAGTATGGTTTTGCAGCAGCCGTGCAGTTTCTGAGGAGCCTGTGAGGGACACAGAGCAGCGGGATCCGATGGCAGACACAGATAAAAAACTGGATGCAATCCTCCATCACATGCAGGATATGTCACAGAGGCTCGCAGCCGTAGAGGTTGGACAGAGAAAACCCCCTAGGGTTTTCCAGATTGGTGAGGGATCAGGCACATCCCACCATTTGCCGGAGCATGTTGCCACTCAGCATATGGCATCACATACACCCACACGTCCTACCATGCCCACTTTTCTGGATGAAGACGCAGGGACAGCAGTGCAGCAAGAGATAGATCCGGGTCGGATGGCTGACATTCTTGCAGAGTACCAGGCTTTCGGACCAGCGTTCATGAAGGCTCTCTCGTTCAGAAAATATATCCAGATCCAGTATGGCATTAGACTCCGTGATCATCACCGGGGGCACCGGCATCATCATGGTGGAGACTACCACTGCACAGCTAGTAGAGATTATGTTCAGCTCCAGCGTGATAGTAGACCTCACAACTTTCACAAAGGGAACAAGCACTCACATGATAGGGGCTTACAGCGCACAGTGGACAGATTCCATCTACCGACATTTGACGGGTCATCCAGGCGCTCAGAAAAAGCTTGGGTGGACAAGTTGGATACCTCTTTCCAGCTTGACCGAGTATCGGAGAGGGAAACCATTAAAGTGGTTACCTCGCACTTGGAGGATGAGGGCACACAGGATTGCAGGGAGCCTGAGGTTACACCTAGTGTGACACGGGACTCACCATCATTGGAGACCTCCTTGACCGTGCCGGTTGATATCATAGTGGAGGTAGAGCCTACCCCGGTAGAGCCGTCCACTGAGGTGATGACTGGAGCCATGTCCGAGTCTTCGGGTGGTAGCAGCACACGACAGATGGGTGAGGTATCAGGAGATATATCCATTATCGATGAGGCACTAGGAGATACAGAGGTATTGGATGATGGTCGCAGACAGCGGTATCATCGGCTTCGGACGGACCTTCGAGTTTTGAGGGAGAAGGCCGCGTCAGTACGGGAGACCATTTTGTTGCAGGACCAGGAGCTGGAGGGTATGAGTGACTTGTGCCAAGTCGGCGGCCAAGTTGGTCCGCATTGGGGAACAACTGGATTCCCTGATGGTACAACCAGAGGGCACGAGGGAGCGTCAGATCATTCCCCTTCAGGCATGCATGGATGGGACTAGCAGTATTGTTGGGTCATCTCTTCCCATTAGAGAGAGAGAGGCAGAGCCACCTAGTCAGATCTCATATGTTGAGTTGGATAGCGGTATGAGACGATCAGAGTTGCATAGCATACAGCATCCACATGTTGAGGTTGGATGGCGAGAGATTTTGAGTTGGTACTCAGTGGAGCGGGCTATGGAGATAGTGATGGATCCGAGTGTAGCTCAGCGGGAGTTTCTATGCATGGGGATTACAGGAACCCCAGATTGGCATTGGGATCCAGGAGGGATCACCTACCGTTTCCCAGGGAGGTCGGCTGACTATGTCTTGGAGAGTACAGTTGGCCTAGCAGTAGAGCATGTACAGTTTCGGTCAGCTTCAGTGGCCATCCAGTTTATGGGCAGACTCCCTAGATTGTTTTGGTGTGACACTCGTACACGGGATCACGGGGTGGTCAACATACCTTGGCAGGAGTTTGTCGGAGGAGGTGGCATTGGCAGGCCACCAGATGGCGCCTTGTATGGGGCCAAGGATTCTTCACCTTTGTGTGGGGCACAGAGGACGCAACAGAGCCGAGCAGTGGTGGTAACACTACTGACACTTAGGGAGATTCACTTCTTGGACCCCTTGAGGAGGATTTGGAGTGATGATCCTTTCATCGGCAGGTATAGTGATGCGACGGTGGAGACGATGTTACCGATTGGTGGTAGTCGGACCTGTAGAGGCACAGCTCTAGGACATCACATCCAGGGATGTGTGGGAGCCTCTAGCATTGAGCGGTGGATTGTCGGTGGACATGGAGTAGCATGGTGGTGTACCATAGTGTGTGGGACTGCATTGTGGAGTAGGAGTATCCTACATCACATTGAGAGCATGCGGAGAGTGACCGATGCCTGGACACAGTCAGGGCACGAGACGGTACAGGGTGCTACAGCAGTAGCACATGGTATCCAGCAGCATACCGAGGTATTCCTCAGTATGCAGTGGCATGTTGAGGAGGGTATGGATGATCAGTGGCATGTGAGGGCATACGATGCTACACGGCAGGGTCTTAGAGCATTGCTTCCAGAGAGACTCATGGACAGGGACACTGGGCTTACCTTTGGGGGTATTTCACCCAGGATCGATGGACAGATAGAGGAGCGATACTTGGCAGTATCTGTGGGGACTCACACACCTGACTCGCTTCGACATCACTCACAGGTACAGTTGATTATGCTTTCGATCTTTGGCACTTTGGGCGTGAGCAGTAGGGTATGCGAGGTTCACCCAAGATATTTGGATCACACTCAGTACACTAGGCGAGAGACTTCTCAGCAGTGGCCCTGGGTTGGTATGCTAGTTGACAGCCACAGGTTGGGGGATGAGATGATCCTTTGCAGAGGTGGTGCATCAGTCATCATTGAGCCTACGCTTGGGGAGCAGGTCATGAGGGAGACATGCATCATTTTTCCCTCAGGGCATGTCGAGATCATGCATGAGCAGAGGATACGGGGTACAGCAGAGGTAGTATCCCAGTATGTGTCTGGGCTCCAGACACTGTATCGATACTTTGTCGAGAGGGTGGATTTGGATGACACTCAGTACACTAGACGAGAGACTTCTCAGCAGTGGCACTGGGTTGGTGTGCTAGTTGACAGCCACAGGTTGGGGGATGAGATGATCCTTTGCAGAGGTGGTGCATCAGTCATCACTAAGCCTACGCTTGGGGAGCAGGTCATGAGGGAGACATGCATCATTTTTCCCTCAGGGCATGTCGAGATCATGCATGAGCAGAGGATACGGGGTACAGCAGAGGTAGTATCCCAGTATGTGTCTGGGCTCCAGACACTGTATCGATACTTTGTCGAGAGGGTGGATATGCAGCTAACCGCAGGGTCAGTCATTGAGGAGGAGTAGTCAGTTGCATTGACATCGAGTACCGTGACAGCAGCTACAGATCCATATCCTCTGGAGATGTTGGAAGTAGATGTGATAGTTTGGCAGTGGGAGATGATTACGGGCTGGCGGCAACATCCCAGGCATGTTCCATATACCGTTGTCGTTGCTACATCAGATTCTTCTTCTAGGATGGACTGGCGGGAGATCATGAGTTGGTACCCTCTAGATGGTATGGTATTCTTCGTAGGGAGCACAGTCGAGCAGGGGCCCTTGGACATAACAGAGGTTATAGATTCCAGCTGGCAGGGCGGCACAGGACATCATTTCTTCAGCACTCCATCCCGATTTCAGGAGAGCAGGATCGGCTTGGGATTGAGTCACAACTTGGATTGGAGAGAGGTGATGAGTTGGTATGCAGTTGGAGGGGCAGCATATGCAGTTACAGGTACAGCACAGCAGGAGCCCGGGAGCATTGATGCTTGCTGGTGGGCTTCACCTCTGAGAGCATCAGCTATAGCCAGAGACAGTGCGCAGCCTGAGCCGTGGGACTTGGGCGATGATTGGCCATGGTGGCATTGGGATCCAGGAGGATTGTTTGTTGACTGGGACAGAGAGAGATCAGTTTGGGATCCCGGCATTGGGGGATCTGTTCCTAGAGGTTTGACACAGGTGCATAGCGGCACCCATAGGTTGGTATGGGATCCAGGCATTGGGTCTGAGATGCGGCGGGCCAACAGAGTGGCCCACATGTTTCGATTGGTTGAGGGCAAGCAATCTTGGGGCGAGAGGTCTGTAATGTTCCCATTTTTGGTATCACCCATGACAGGGCTAGGAGGGACTTCCAGAGTTAGGAGCAGACAGGTCACATGTACAGATTGGTGCTATCAGTGGGCTCAGGAGCTTTTTGGAAGAGTTCTGAGGAGTTTTCATGGTGTTCGGAGGCATTCGCTTGATATACTCCACCATCCGAGCAGTTTGGCTTTCGTTCCGATGCATTCCGATAACTTTCGGAATTTTGAGTTATTTATGGGCTTAACTCAGCTAATTATGCTCAAGGTGGCATTCCGGGAGGAATACACGATGGAACACCTTAGTGTAATAGCTCATTGGAACCGGGACGAGGAGACCTACACGATGGGATAGTTAGACAGAGATTTCAGTGACCGGAGGAGGCGTGGTAGCCGATATACCCTTTTCTGCATTAAAAAGGAATATTTTATAATATTTTAATAAAAGGGAAAAGTGCTCCATAAATAAAATAATAATAAAATAATGCTCTAGAAGGCTCCAAGGGATCTATAAAAGGAGGGAGAGCCTATCTCATTTGGGCATGTTTGATTTGATATTGATATTGAGAGCTAGACTTCTGTCTACTTCAGCACGCCGGTTGTTTAATCGGTCTGCAGCACTGTTTAGTGCAACCGAGTGTCTCCGTGCGGAGATCTCACCCTTAGCCTCGGGGGACTTCGAGTGCCTGCCCTGGTAAGGTTATTTTCTGAGCATCATCCTTCAGTTTCAGTGGTAATTTGCAGTAGTTTCTGGTGGAGATTTGGCAGAGGAGATACCCCCTTCTTGAGACTGCGCAGATCCAGAGAGATAGGACGCAGATCTGGAGAGATAGGAGCAGATCTGGATAGGGAGGACGCAGATCCAGGTAGGAGAGCCTCAGATCTGGACAGGGAGTACGCAGATCCAGCAGATCTAGCCCTGGAGGACGCAGATCTGGAGAGATAGGACGCAGATCTGGATAGGGAGGACTCAGATCCAGCAGATCCAGGCAGAGAGGACGCAGATCTGGGCAGAGGACGCAGATCCAGTCAGGGATGACGCAGATCTGATGAGCAGGGTCTTTGTGTGGGGTTTTGGCAGCGTTTTTCAGTGTTTCCAGCCCTGAGGAGTTGGTTGTCTCACCTGGAGGGTTTGTGGTTGGATACACCCCTTCTTGCCAACGTTTCATCTGTCTTCTGCACTGTCACTAGCAGAGACAACGTTTTCACTGGTGAGGGTTTGATTGGTAGATCTTCGGTGGTGGAGCATCAGCTTCACATTTTCTGGGGTTTGTCTGGAGGATTTAGATCAGCTACCTTTCCAGTCTTCAGCTCATAGTTCCAGTGCATTGCAGCAGCAGTTCTCCACAGCAGTTTCTTCAGCCAGCTAGGACGCTGTCCCTATTTGCAGCCATTATTTGTTCTGAGAGGGTCTCCACTTGCCTAGGGCAAGGATAGGTGCACTCATTCTGATTATCTTGTACCTCTATATATGTATTCTCAGATTAATAAAATGGCTTAGTGTTCTGGCATTCTATGTGTACTTGATCCATGATGGGTAGATCCCATACTTTATTTATATCCTGCCCGCATTTGTATTATCTGTTATTTCCTTTGGGATATTACAAAGAATCGATTTTTCTGAGAGAACGACAAAAAAATTCGATCTCTCCAAATCGAGTAGTTCCAGAGACAAAGGGAGCAAAAAAACGTTTTCGTGGAGAAGATCTCTGGTTGGACGCAGTAGCTTTGCAGCAGTTTTCTAGAGAAAAGATAGCATCGAGTGGAAGAAGAGCACACACCGAGGGAAAATTTTACTCAAGGAACTTCTAGTCTCAAGAAGTTCAATTTCCCTTGCAAATCAACAGTCGCTGTGAGCAGAGTCTCTCACTCCAGAAGGGAGTGTGAATAGCTGAGCAAAAGGGAAGAGGAGATTTTTGACATTTTTTTTTAGATGGCCACTATTAGGCTTTGTGATCAGGGCAGGTTGGATGAGGCTTCCAACTACGTCATTTGGAAGGCAAGGATGTCCTTCCTTTTGGACAAGTTTGGCCTAAAAACATATATTGATGCGTTGGTAGCGGTTCCCATGAAAGCGGATCAGTTGCAGGAGTACAGAAAGGAGATGGTGCAAGCGAAGAGATTGATCCTAAATGGAGTCTGGGATCATGTGGTCTCACATATCGCTGGCAAAGGTACTGCCAAGCATATGTGGGATGCTTTAGTCATGTTATGTCAGGGTAGTTCCGAGCAATGGAAGATGTACCTCGAGGAGAAGTTGAGATGCATCCAGATACAGAAAGGGGAAGGCGTAGACCACTTCCTCACCAAGATTCAGGAGGTCCGACATGAATTGTCGGTTGTTGGGGCAACGCCTCAAGCTTCAGAATAAGTGTGGTTGGCACTCAATAGTGTCTCAGAGGATTGGCAAGTCTTCGTCCAAAGTGTATTGGGCAAAGACGCGTTGCCTAGATGGGAAAGGATGAGAGCTGACTTGCAGTAGGAGGAGATGAGGCGAGCTCTTTTGAAGAGTGCCATTAGTGGCAGCAGCAGTGGATCAAAGTAGGTGAAGGAAGAGGAGAATGTGGCCCTCACATCTAAGGGTCCCATTTAGGGGCAGGGGGAAAAGAGAAAGAATAAGGACTTGTCGAAGGTCAAGTGCTTCAGGTGTGATGAGCTAGGCCACTACAATACCCAGTGTCCTCTCAAGAAGAAAGACAAGGAGGAGAAGCAGGACCAGTAGGCAGCTTCTACAGAGATCGATAGGCTTTCCTCCAGGTTGGAGGAAGACTTCGTGATGTTTGACGACATACCTCTAGGAATGAGGTGGGGTGACTTGGTTTTGTAGCCCCAGAGAACTACAGATGGGCAAAGTCCACCTCTTGGATCAGTACCTGGCTACTGTTGAGATTTTGTGTATTTGGGGTAGCATCATTTGTGTTCTAGGTCCCAAACTTTGTGGAGGGACTAGAGTTCACCTGATCTACAAGACCCAGAAATGGATTTGGGAAATTTCATCTGGTTTAGGAGATAATAAATTAATTAATTATTTTAATGTATTTCCCAAGTTAAAACTTAGGGATCTTAAATAATTAAAGTGAATTTAATAAAACATGTGATGAAATTGTCTTAACTCACACGGATCAAGCTTTCTTTTAATCTTATCCATTGATTCAAGATCTGATCATGGTCGTTGATTTGTCAATGAGAAAAGTATAAAGGAAAGGCTTGGGGTCATTTTTAAAAACACACAGAGGTAGAGCACTAAATCTAAGCTGAGATTCTAGGGCAAGGTTTGCTAAGAATACTTAGAAGTGTTTCAGCTGCAGAGAGAGGAATTTAGACCAAGGGGATGATCTGATCCTGGGGTCTAGAATACACAAGAGGCAGAGATCAACTCAAGGACAACGTAGAGGAAGGTAGCGGCAAGGACAGTGCAGTCTCTCCAAGGACAGCGTAATTTTCAGCAGGAAACCCTCAAGGGTTACGCAGAGACCCTTCAAGGGCAGCGTAGTGACTGCGTCACCCATTCTGGGGTAACGCAGTCCCTTCCGGAGAAGCACTGAGGGTTTGGAGGACTTCCAAGGCTGATGCAGGGGCTTCAAAGGCTGACGCAGAGCCTTTCAAGGACAGCGCTGGGGTTTCTAGGCCCTAATCTTGGCTGAGTTCTGTAAATCCCATTTGAGGGTGTGGATCAGTGATTATTTTGGCCCTAGATCAGCCAGTGAGCTGTAGATCTAGTATTTTCTCTATCGAGATTTCCAGATCTCGAACCCAAATTTGTGTATTCAGAAATATTCTTAATAATAAGACCCTCCAGCAGCCAGAGACCGGTTTTCCCACATTGGGTTTTTTCGGGGACTATTTGTCCAGAAATAACTATCACTTTGTCAATGTGTGCATGTGCTTATTCTAGATCTGAATTGGTAGAGATCTATTATGTGTTTTGCTTCGATGTTAACCGGATTAACAGTAATAATTTCTGCATAAGATATAAGATTCAGAAATTTCTACATGGTATCAAAGCAATTACAGATCTAGGAGGGACACCAGCTGAAGAGACTGAAGGTTCTAGCTGCAGAAAGCAGCTAGAAAAGTAGCAGAAACGCAGACCTGAAGGGACAGCGCAGTTTTCAGGAGTAGATTCATGCAGAGGGAAGGGTAACGTTGTTCAGCGCTGTGTCCTAGCAAAGCCACACAATTACTGCACAGAGGCAGCTCAGAAACAGCATTGGTTTGGTCTGAAGCCAGCCAGTGTGATTCAGATCTTAATCTGTCAGATCTAGAAAAGACTCCAGAAAAGCTGCAGAAATTCAGAAGAGCTAGTGGAGTTAAAATTCTGAAGTTTTCAGATTTTTAGCCTTAGCACAAGTGATAAAGATTGCATGGAGATCAGCTTCTCAGGAAGTTTCTTGCCAAAGAAAACTTAGAGTTTGATCAGAGGATCAAAGAAGACGCTGAATGATAGTTGATTTGGTAGATTTCCAAGAAAGGAAATCAAGTGTCAGAGGGAGCAGAAGGCACATGTTTCACCAAGGGCCTTAGATCCATAACTCTAGCAAAGAGAAAAAGAAGTTTCGACACATTCTTAGGAGATGGCTCCTCATGGACTTCGTGATCAGAATAGGCTAGATGGCCTCTCAAATTTTTTGGTTTGGAAGGCAAGGATCCTGATTGTCTTTGAGGCGTACAATCTAAGAGACCATGCAGAGCAGACTCTGGCCACACCGACAGACGCAGATCTCCTATGAAAGCATAAGGAAGCTGTTGGGCTTGCCAAGCGGCTGATAATGGATGGTATCAAGGACCATATTGTACCACACGTAGCTAAGAAGAAGATAGCTAATGAGATGTGGAGGGCCTTGACTTCCCTGTATGAGGGAAAGTTTGTCCAAAGAAAAATGTTGTTGGAGACCCAAATGAGGTCATTCATGATGACCATGGGAGAAGACATGGAGCACTTCCTCTTCAGACTACAGTCAATCAGAGATTAGCTGACTGCAACAGGTGCAACCATGGATGATGCTGTGATAGTCAGGACTGCCCTCAATGCAACTACGGATGAGTGGGAAACCTTTGTCCAAAGTATCTTGGGCAGAGCAGACGTCCCAGATTGGGATAGCTTGTGGTCAATTCTGCGTCAAGAAGAACTCCGCAGATTCACCAGGAGGCAGCACAGCCCAGGATTGAGCAAAGTGAAGAAGGAAGATGAGGAAGATGCAGCCTTGGCATCAAAGAAGCAGTCGAAGAAGAAGAAGGATATTTCAAAGAACAAGTGCTTCCAGTGTGGTGAAATGGGACATTTTGCTAGCCATTGTCCTCAGAAAAAAAAGGACAAGGAAGCATCCTCTTCCAAGGCAGCTGTAGCAAATGATGGATCAGAAGATGATGCAGCCATGAGTACTCATGAACCACAGAGGTGGGGTGACATGGACATGTAAAGGAGCTACATGGAAGAAAGGTGTGATCCTTGAGCAGCTCATCTCTTGGATCACAGGCGAGCTATGATAGCCTTAAGACAGCGACGGGACAAGTGGAGCAGTGGGTGCATAGATCACAAATGAGGCAGGGGCAGAGGCAGATTTGAAGACTGGGAGGAGCAACGCAAAGCAAAGCAGTAGCAGCGTAGAAGCAGTAGCAGCGCAGAGGCTGATGTGACTTCAACAGCGCAAAGCAGTGCTGCTTACGTAGTGAAAAGTTGCAACAACGTAGAGAGCTTCAGAAGGACAATGCAGTGCAGCAGCAACGTGATAGATTTCAGCACAAGGAGATGATCTAACTTCAGTAGTGCAGAGGGAGTTTGATTACGCAGGTAGAGCTTTAGCTGTGCATCGTTCCTTAGATGCCATCATAGATCTGTAGCCTATGGAGCTTCAGTGATGAGGATGCAGCCAATCTAACTTGTATGTCAAAGATTGGGCAGGAGATTCAGTTGTTTCTCTCAACAACTGAAGTTGCAGTGCAACAGATCAGCAGTGGCAGCGCAATGAACAGCACAGATGCAGCATATTGAGAGGGAATTGCAGTACAGTGGTTGCAGTGGCAGTGGCAGAGTCATGGGCAGCAGTACAGGATGGCAACAGCAGTGCAAAGTTGAGTGGCAGTGTCAAACCAGGAGGTAACTCCTCAAATTAGAATGTGTATTAGCTGAAGAATGTACATGCATTTATACATGGAGGTGAGGCTATTGGGATTCATCTCCCAATGACTCTTGGCCTTCCTTATTTCCTAATATTATTTATTATACAAAATTACATATCCACACCCATCTTCTAGGATTAGGTGTCAACATTTCCCCCTTTAATCCGAAGGGATGTTGGTGAGCCCAAGCATCGATCTGAATTTTTCAAACTTTTCTCTTCCAAGTGCTTTGGTGAAGATGTCAGCAGTTTGCTCATTTGTGGAACAATGATGTAGATGGATGGTTTTGGCCTGAACATGATGTCGAATTAGATGGTACTTTGTATTGATGTGCTTTGTTCGATCATGGAACTTTGGGTTCTTGGCTAACTTTATTGCAGAAGTGTTGTCGATCATGAGTGGAGTGGAATACATCTGTTTCATCTGCAAATCTTCCAGGATTTTCCGGAGCCACACAATTTCCTTTGTTGCTTCAGCTGCTGCCACATATTCTGCCTCGGTCGTGGAATCTGCTGGAACTAACTGTTTGTGTGATCTCCATGAGACAGCTCCTGATCCAAGACTCATGGTGTAACCTGTAGTAGACACCCCTGTTTCTTTGTCGCCATCAAAGTCTGAATCAGAGTATCCGATCAAGCTGAAGTCGCCTACCTATGTATATTTGTAATATCCCGTAAGGGAAATAGACAGCAATACAAGCATACGACAATATGGAAAATGCCAGAAATAGAACATAAAGCAAATACTCATGAAAATGTCGGGAATGCTAAGCCATTTTATTAATTTGAGAATATAATGAAATACAATGGATAATCAGAATGATAGCACCTATTCTTGCTCAAGGCAAGTGAAGAACTCTCTCGGGAACGGAAATATGGTCGCCAGAACTGCGTCCTGGCCGTTAGAAATCATAAGAATCATTGCTGCTGCTGGAATGAATCAACTAGGGCTGATTTCGAATGGGCTGAAAATCTGCAAATCATCCTGGTATTTCACTGTCCCGTAAACCATAAAAAGGGACCACCTTCCCAAAATCACCAGGAAACCCTCCTTTGTTACGTTTCTCCGTGCCCAGCCAGATGCCAAATGATAGAGCGAAACAGCCACAAACTCCTGAAAATCTACAACTGTAAAGACTAAGCAAGCTAAATCGGGATCTCATTGGAAATCACGCAAAACCCCGCAATCGCACACTTCCAACAAGGATCGTATCCTTCTCCCCAGGGATCACAAGCAAATACCCAGCTCACCAGACAAACTAGCACTGCTAATTGGAATATTTCATTTTTGTATAGTTTTTCCGCCTATAGTTAATTAATAAATAAAAGTGAGAAAGAGGGGTCAACTCACTTTAATAAAATAAAGTGCTTCCTAGTAGGAGCAACATTGTGACTTAAAGGAGAGCCTTGGGGGTCCACACTTTGCATGAGAGAGGCCTCACGTAGGCTCTAGAAGCAACTGCGCAGGCATAGGAGGAGCTTATGGAGAGAGGGGACGCAGTTAGGGTTGTGAGGGGAGCTAGCACTATAAAAGGTGGGAGTTTCACCTCATTTGGCATTATTGATATGTTGATGATATTGTGAGCTAGACTTCTGTCTACTTGAGCACGCCGGTTGTTTAGTCGGTCTGTAGCACTGTTTAGTGCGACTGAGTGTCTCCGGTCGGAGATCTCGCCCTTGGCCCCGGGGGACTTCGAGTGCCTGCTCGGCAAGGTATTCCTTCAGTTCCAGCAGTTGATTTGCAGGAGATTTTGGTGGACGCGCAGGAGTCGGTCTCTACAGAGTGACCGCCGCGCAGCTCCTGTGAGGAGGGAGACTTACAGCTCAGAGGAGGAACACGCGGTTGGTGCTGGTGCGCGCCGCTCGTTGTGGGGATTTTTTCGTGGAGTCACCTAGCTTGAGATTGCCATGTTGATCTGGAAGGAGAGTTTTGCAGGGGGATTTGTGGCCCTTTTCCAGCATTTTTCTCTTTTTGAGCCTCCTCCCGCCGCTTTAGAGACATCACGTTTTCTATGAGTACTTCTGTTGCTATTTGTGGTTTTTCGGAGGTGGTGCAATTGCTTCATGGTTTCTGGGTTTTGTCCGGAGCAGTGAGTACAGGCAGCCCTCCGATTTTCAGCTCATTCCGGTGAGGGGATCAGCCCCTAGTTCCAATACATTGCAGCAGCAGCTTTCTACGGCAGATTTCTCCGTCAACTAGGACGCAGTCTCTATTGTAGCCATTTCCTATTCTGAGAGGGTTCTTCACTTGCCTTGTGCAAGGATAGGTGCACTTATTCTGATTATCTCTTATACCCATATATGTATTCTCAGATTAATAAAATGGCTTAGCGTTCTGGTATTTTATGTGTACTTGCTCCATATTCTAGTTCCGGCATTTTTCCTATATAGTTGCATGTTTGTATTTCTGTGTATTACTGTCTATTTCCCGTTGGGGATATTACAGTGGTATCAGAGCATAGTTCTGGCTCAGCCTGTGGAGCTAGCAATCTATGATGCCTGGGGATAAACCCTACATTGGTCAGAGGGGATACAGAGACGTTGAGAGTAGGTGGGAGAACCCCTACAGAGAGGGGGAGCCTGTGACGGATTCCGATCAGGAGCCGCCTGAGACAGATTCAGAGCAGGAGCAGCCTGTGAGGGACGCAGAGCAGCAGGGCCCTATGGCAGACGAGGAGGGTTCGAGGAGATGGGAGACACTCCTCCAACACATGCAGGATATGACACAGAGACTCACGGCATTAGAGGTCAGGCAGAGGGAACCCCCCAGGGGTTTTCAGACCGGTGAGGGGTCGGGTATGTCCCACCACGTGCCAATGCATGATGCTATCCCCATCATGGCATCGCATGCACCCACACGATCCACTATGCCCACATTCTTAGCAGAGGACGCAGGGGCAGGAGTACAGAGGGGAGCACAGAGGGATATTCCAGCACCCACGCGATCCACCATGCCTACCTTCCTAGCAGAGGACGCAGGGGCAGCAGCACAGCGAGAGCTGGAGTCGGGTCAGATGGGTGACTATTTTGCAGAGTACCAGGCGTACGGGCCGGCGTTCCGAGATTCTATCACATTCAGAGACTTTGTCCAGGTCCAGCATGACATTAGACCCCGTGATCATCACAGAGGGCACAGGCACCATCGTGATGACCACCGCGCAGCTAGCAGATTTCATTTGCCCACGTTTGATGGCTCATCAAACAGTTCGGCAAAGTCTTGGGTGGAGAAGTTGGACATCTATTTCCAGCTTAACCAGATGTCGCAGTCAGAGGCCATTAAGGTGGCAACATTACATCTGGATGGTGAGGCCCAGGACCGGTGGTTTCATGGGATGACGACACTCGGACACTCTACAGTGACGACATATGCCGAGTTCACCAGGAGGGTGAGAGCGTTTTGACAGGAGGGATCCGGAGCAGCACTTTGTTGAGCTGACGAAGCTCAAACAGACTGGGAGCGCAGAGACTTACATTTCAGCTTTCTTGCGGGTTTCGGTGATGGTACCTGATTTATCTGCGGCTCAGATGGTTTACATGTTTGTGGAGGGGTTGTCAGAGCCACTTCGTGGCCTAGTCCGGTCGACTAGACCAGCTACCCTTCAGGATGCCATCAGCAGGACTCGGGATTTACAGGATGTCTTACCCAGGACTCGGACACCTTATCCCTAGAGACTGGCCTTCCAGCCTAAGGGGAAGGACACGAGGATTCCACCTCCCAAGGCGAATCCTGGGCGAGGGCAGTCTGATGATGAGGCCAGGAGAGAGCTGAGGAGGAAGCGGTTGTGCTTCACTTGCTAGGAGCCATGGGCACCGGGACATAGGTGTGCTGCAGGGAAAGCACATTTCATTGAGGTCTTCTCCGAGAGCAGCGGGGAAGAGGATGAAGGGGATGACGTGGAGGCAGGAGATTGTTATGCAGCGCAGAGTACCTTACCACCTCCACCACCCGCAGCAGGTGGGGCATCATTTGCACCTACTGGAGGAGCTCTAGCCGCATTGCGGGGAGTTCCCAAGTACTTGACGTTGCGCGTACGGGGGACAGTACGCGAACAACGGGTCTCAGTCTTGGTGGATAGTGGGGCAACCCACAATTTTATTGATGCACAGATGGTTGAGAGGAGAGGCATACAGACTGAGGGTTTTGATGGATTTTCCGTCTTGGTCCCAGGAGATCAGACTATGGCATGTGCTCGGTATGTCCCAGAGTTATCGGTGACGATGGGCACTTATACATTGACAGATCATTTCTTTGTGGTAGATATTCCGGACACCAACCTGATATTGGGTTTTCAGTGGCTCATTACTCTGGGGAAGGTCACGACAGATTGGAAGGCCCTAGAGATGGAGTGGGATGATCCCAAGACAGGGAGGCATGAGAAGATACGGGGACAACACACATACCCGCCTCAGACAGTGTCGGCACATAGGATGGAGGCGACCTTCCGCAAGGGAGACATAGAGTGGGTCGTAGAGTTGCGAGCTTCAGAGGCAGTGGATACAGGTCAGACAGTGCATCCTGAGCTTCAGTCTATTCTCGACAGGTATGCCGCAGTATTTGGGGATATTCCACCAGGGCAGCCACCGAATCGGGGGTTTGAGCATACTATCGAGCTTGAGAAGGGGATACAGGCAGTGATCACCACACCGTATAGGCATCCCAAGGCCTATCGGGATGAGATAGAGCGTGCTATTCAGGAGTTGCTGGCCCTTGGTCACATTCGGCCGAGCACAAGTCCTTTTGCTTCTTCCGTGGTGTTGGTGAAGAAGAAGGACGGCACATTGCGAATGTGCATTGACTACAGGGCTCTGAATAAGAAGACCCTGAAGAACAGGTACCCCATTCCCAGGATCGATGAGCTGATGGATGAGTTGAGAGGGGCACGGTTCTTCTCAAAGATTGACTTGAGATCCGGGTACCATCAGATACGCGTGAGGGAACAGGACATTCCCAAGACCGCTTTCAGGTGTCATTATGGGCACTTCGAGTTTCTGGTCATGCCTTTTGGGCTGACCAATGCACCCGCTACCTTTCAGTCGTGCATGAACCACATTTTCAAGGGTCATCTGAGGAAGTTTGTGCTAGTCTTCTTCGATGACATACTTATATATAGCAGGACTTGGGAGGAGCATCTCCAACACATTGAGACAGTTTTGCGCATCTTGGAGGAGCAGCAGTTCTATGCCAAGCTCTCCAAGTGTGAGTTCGACTTGACGGAGATGCTGTACTTGGGGCACATTATAGGAGTGGACGGGGTGAGAGTCCACGAGGAGAAGATCAGGGCCATCAGAGATTGGCCAGAGCCGAAGAATGTGACTGAGCTTCGGGGATTTATTGGCATTTGCACATACTACAGGAAGTTCGTCAAGGGCTTCTCACAGCTTGCTGCACCCCTCACAGATTTGACGAGGAAGGGGGCATTCAGTTGGTCGGACACAGCACAATGAGCTTTTGATAAGCTCAAGGAGGTGATGAGCAGCTGCCCCGTGCTGGCATTGCCAGATTTCACACAGCCATTTGTCCTCGAGTGTGATGCATCAGGAGAGGGGATTGGTGCAGTTTTGATGCAGGGCGGTCACCCGATAGCTTTCGAGAGCCGGAAGCTCCTTCCGCATGAGAGGTTGTATTCCATATACGACAAGGAGATGTTGGCCATCATGCATGCATTGGCCAAATACCGACAGTATTTAGTGGGCAGCAGATTCAGGGTGAGATCAGATCACAACAGCCTCAGGTACTTTCTGGAGCAGAAGCAGTTGCAGGAGAGGCAGCAGAAGTGGATCAGTAAGATCCAAGCCTATGACTTTGACATAGAGTACGTCAAAGGCAAGAATAACGTGGTAGCTGAAGCCCTTTCCCGTAGACCGACCACGTTATCTCTTATGAGCTTGGACGCTGATTGGAGGGCTCGACTATTGGTAGAGTACTCCAAGGACAGGTTTGCGTGTGAGGTGTTGGATGGGCAGGTAGCAGATGACAGGTACAGGGTGGTCGATGAGATTATCTATTACAGGGACAGAATCTTCTTGACTGAGGGATCTCAGCTCAAGAAGAAGATACTCCATGCTTCACACGATTCTCCATCGGCGGGCCATCAGAGGTTCACCAAGACTTACAGGGCCATCAGGGAGAGGTTCTCATGGAAGGGCCTCAAGGAGGACGTACTCCAGCATGTCAGGGAGTGCGATGTTTGCCAGAGAAACAAGGGAGAGATGAGCCATCCTGCAGGGTTGTTGCAGCCTCTTCCCATTCCAGAGGGGAAATGGGAGAGCATATCGATGGACTCCATCACAGGGTTGCCCATGGTGCAGGGCAAGGACTGCATCTTTGTTGTCGTTGACCGACTGACGAAGTATGCTCATTTTTTTGCCATATCCGCACACCACACAGCAGCGCAGGTGGCTGAGCTGTTCTTCAGGGAGATTTTCAGGTTACATGGTCTACCTAAGACCATTGTCAGCGACAGGGACAGCCGCTTCATGGGCGGATTCTGGCAGGAGCTCTTCCGGCTAGTGGGGACGGAGTTGACACCAAGCACTAGTTATCACCCCCAGACGGACGGGCAGACAGAGATAGTTAACAAGTGGCTGGAGGGCTACTTGCGTAACTATGTCAGTGGGCAGCAGAGGGCATGGCTGAAGTGGCTGCATCTAGGAGAGTACTGCTACAACACGACGCATCACATGTCCATTGGTATGTCACCTTTCTATGCTTTATATGGATATCATCCCTTATCTTTTGTGGACATGATGTTTGGTGCTAGTAGGGCTCCGAGAGCCAAGATATGGATCCAAGAGAGCCAAGATATGGATCCAAGAGAGCCAAGATATCCTCCGAGCTCTCAAGGATAACATAGCCACAGCACAGAATCAGCAGAAGTTGTATGCTGATAAGGGTCGGGTGGAGAGACACTTTGAGGTAGGAGACTTGGTCTACCTGCGACTACAGCCATACCGACAGTCTTCGCTTAAGCAGAAGGGGGCTGAGAAGCTTAAGCCCCGCTTTTATGGGCCATACAGGGTGATACGCAGGATTGGGCAGGTTGCATATGAGTTGGAGCTGCCCCAAGGCAGCAAGATTCATAACATCTTTCATGTATCATGCCTGAAAAAGGCACTGGGCCAGCAGGTGACAGTCACAGAGGAGCTACCACCCACGGATGATGAGGGGCATCTGGTGTTGCAGCCGGAGGCTATTATTGACACTAGGGAGAGGCAGCTGCGGAGCAGGACGATTCGGGAGTTCTTGGTGAGGTGGAAGAACTTGCCGGATGAGGATGCCACTTGGGAGGATGAGAAGATATTGCAGCATCCATCACTTCAGTTGCTTGAGGACAAGCAACGTTCTGCCGGAGGAGACTGTAATATTCCTAATTAGCACCGCTAATTGGAATATTTCATTTTTGTATAGTTTTGCCGCCTATAGTTAAATTAATAAATAAAAGTGAGAAAGAGGGGGTCAACTCACTTTAATAAAATAAAGTGCTTCCTAGTAGATGAACGTTGTCACTTAAAGGGAAAGCCTTGGGGGTCCACACGTTACATGTGAGAGGCCTCACGTAGGGACTAAAGGCAACTGCGCAGGCATAGGAGGAGCTCAAGGACGCAATTAGGGTTTTGAGGGAGCTAGCACTATAAAAGGTGGGGGTTTCACTCCATTTGGCATTATTGATATGTTGATGATATTGTGAGCTAGGCTTCTGTCTACTTGAGCATGCCGGTTGTTTAGTCGGTCTGCAGCACTGTTTAGTGCGAACTGAGTGTCTCCGGTCGGAGATCTCACCCTTGGCCCCGGGGGACTTCGAGTGCCTGCTCGGCCGGCAAGGTATTCCTTCGGGGCCCAAGAAGCCATCGACAGGAGATTTTGTGACGTTTTGCGAGGAGCTTGTCCACAAAGGACTCCATAGCCTGTGAGGGAGGTGGATTGGTGTTGTTACTGTTGTGGGGGATTTTCGTGGAGTCCTCAGCGTATTTCAGCTTGGAGGGATTGTTGATTCAGTTGGAGAGTTTTGCAGGGGGATTTGTGGCCCTTTTCCAGCATTTTTCTTGAGCCTCTGCGCTGTCCTTGGGAGAGACAGCGTTTTTCTTGAGGAGGGCTTCAGTGGTGGTTTTTCGGAGGTGGTGCATTTGCTTCATGGTTTCTGGGTTTTGTCTGGAGCAGTGAGTACAGGCAGCTTACCGATTTTTAGCTCATTCCGGTGAGGGGATCAGCCCCTAGTTCCAGTTCATTGCAGCAGCAGCTTTCTACGGCAGATTTCTCCAGCAGCTAGGACGCAGTCTCTATTGTAGCCATTTCCTATTCTGAGAGGGTTCTTCACTTGCCTTGTGCAAGGATAGGTGCACTTATTCTGATTATCTCTTGTACCCATATATGTATTCTCAGATTAATAAAATGGCTTAGCGTTCTGGTATTTTATGAGTACTTGCTCCATATTCTAGTTCCGGCATTTTGTTCTATATAGTTGCGTGTTTGTATTTCTGTGTATTACTGTCTATTTCCCGTTGGGGATATTATATCCTCCGCAAAACAAACAACCAAAATCTCCTCGTAAAAGATCGAGGAAAACCTTGCCCAAGCAGTACCTCAGTCCCCCTCCCCCCGGCTAAGGGCGAGATCTCCGACCGGAGATACCCACCACCAACATGGTCAGACAAGCTAAACAAATCCGTGCTCAAAAAGACAAAAGTCTAGCTCAAATATCATCAACAACAAGAATGTCAAATGAGATGGCTCTCCCACCTTTTATAACGCTAGCCCTCCTCAAAAAACCCTAACGTGGTCCCTCTCTTTCCCACGTGCTCCTCATAAGACTGCGCAAAAGCTCCTAGAGGCTACGTGAGCCTCCCCTCATACGTGGTGTGGACCCCGAAGGCTCCCCCTTAAGTTATAACGTTGCACCTACTAGGGAAACACTTTATTTTATTTAAGTGAGTTAGACCCCCTTTCTCACTTTTATTTATTAATAAACTATAGTCGGCAAAACTATACAAAAATCAAATATTCCAATTAGCGGTGCTAATTAGGAATATTACAGTCTCCCCCGGAAAAATGTTGCTTGTCCTCAAGCAACTGAAGTGATGGATGCTGCAAAATCTTCTCATTCTCCCAATTGGCATCCTCATCCGGCAAATTCTTCCACCTCACCAAGAATTCCCGGACCGTCCTGCTCCGCAGCTGCCTCTCCCTGGTATCAATAATAGCCTCTGGCTGCAACACCAGATGCCCCTCATCATCAGTGGGTGGTAGCTCATCCGTGACTGTCACCTGCTGGCCCAATGCCTTCTTTAGGCATGATATGTGAAAAATGTTATGAATCTTGCTGCCTTGGGGCAGCTCTAACTCATATGCAACCTGTCCAATCCTGCATATCACCCTGTATGGTCCATAAAAGCAAGGCTTGAGCTTCTCGGCCCCCTTCTGCTTTAATGTCGACTGTCGGTATGGCTGTAATCGTAGGTAGACCAGATCTCCTACCTCAAACTGTCTCTCCACCCGACCCCTATCAGCATACAGCTTCTGCTGATTCTGTGCTGTGGCCATGTTGTCCTTGAGAGCTTGGAGGATGTCCTGACTCTCTTGGATCCAAATCTTGGCTCTCGGAGCCCTGCTAACACCGAACATCACATCCGCAAAAGATAAAGGATGATACCTATACAAAGCATAGAACGGTGACATACCAATGGACATGTGATGCGTCGTGTTGTAGCAATACTCTCCCAAATGCAGCCACTTTAGCCATGCTCGCTGCTGCCCACTGACATAGTTACGCAAGTAGCCCTCCAGCCACTTGTTAACTATCTCTGTCTGCCCATCCGTCTGTGGGTGATAACTAGTGCTCGGTGTCAACTCTGTCTCCACTAGCTGGAAAAGCTCCTGCTAGAATCCGCCCATGAAGCGGCTGTCCCTGTCATTGATAATGGTCTTAGGAAGATCATGCAACCTGAAAATCTCCCTGAAGAACAGCTCTGCCACCTGTGCTGCTGTGTAGTGTGCGGATATGGCGAAAAAGTGAGCATACTTCGTTAGTCGATCAACGACTACGAAGATACAATCCTTGCCCTGTACCATGGGCAACCCTGTGATGAAGTCCATCGATATGCTCTCCCATTTCCCCTCTGGAATGGGAAGAGGCTGCAACAATCCTGCGGGATGGCTCATCTCTCCCTTGTTCCTCTGACAAACATCGCACTCCCTGACATGCTGGAGTACATCCTCCTTGAGGCCCTTCCATGAGAACCTCTCTCTAATGGCCCTGTAGGTTTTGGTAAACCCCTGATGGCCGGCCAATGGTGAGTCGTGTGAAGCATGGAGTATCTTCTTCTTAAGCTGAGACCCCTCAGTCAAGAAGATCCTGTCCCTGTAATAGATAATCTCATCAACCACCCTGTACCTGTCATCTGCTACCTGTCCATCCAACACCTCACATGCAAACCTGTCCTTGGAGTACTCCACCAACAATCGAGCCCTCCAATCTGCGTCCAAGCTCATAAGAGATAACGTGGCCAGTCTACGTGAAAGGGCATCGGCTACCACGTTATTCTTGCCTTTGACGTACTCAATGTCAAAGTCATAGGCTTGGATCTTACTGATCCATTTCTGCTGCCTCTCCTGCAACTGCTTCTGCTCTAGAAAGAATCTGAGGCTGTTGTGATCAGATCTCACCCTGAATCTGCTGCCCACTAAATACTGTCGGTACTTGGCCAATGCATGCATGATGGCCAACATCTCCTTGTCGTATATGGAATACAACCTCTCATGCGGAAGGAGCTTCCGGCTCTCAAAAGCTATAGGATGACCACCCTGCATCAATACCGCACCAATCCCCTCTCCTGACGCATCACACTCCAGGACAAATGGCTGCGTGAAATCCGGCAATGCAAGCACGGGGCAGCTTCTCATCACCTCCTTGAGCCTTTCAAAGGCCCGCTGTGCTGTGTCTGACCAACTGAATGCCCCCTTCTTTGTCAAATTTGTGAGGGGTGCAGCGAGCTGTGAGAAACCCTTGACGAACTTCCTATAGTAAGTACAAATGCCAATAAATCCCCGAAGTTCAGTCACGTTCCTCGGCTCTGGCCAATCTCTGATGGCCCTGATTTTCTCCTCGTGGACTCTCACTCCGTCCACTCCTATGATATGCCCCAAGTACAACATCTCCGTCAATCCAAACTCACATTTGGAGAGCTTGGCATAGAACTGCTGCTCCTCCAAGATGCGCAATACTGTCTCAATATGTTGGAGATGCTCCTCCCAAGTCCTGTTGTATATGAGTATGTCATCGAAGAAGACCAACACAAACTTCCTCAGATGACTGCGGAAGATATGATTCATGCATGACTGAAAGGTGGCTGGTGCATTGGTCAGCCCAAAAGGCATAACCAGAAACTCAAAGTGCCCATAATGACACTTGAAAGCGGTCTTGGGAATGTCCTGTTCCCTCACGCGAATCTGATGGTACCTTGATCTCAAATCAATCTTTGAGAAGAACCGTGCTCCTCTCAACTCGTCCATCAGCTCATCGATCCTGGGAATGGGGTACCTGTTCTTCAGAGTCTTCTTGTTCAGAGCCCTGTAATCAATGCACATCCGCAATGTGCCGTCCTTCTTCTTCACCAACACCACGGAAGAAGCAAAAGGACTCGTGCTCGGCCGAATGTGCCCAAGGGCCAGCAACTCCTGAATAGCTCGCTCAATCTCATCCCGATAAGCCTTGGGGTGCCTATAGGGTGTGGTGATCACTGCCTGTATACCCTGCTCAAGCTCAATGGTATGCTCAAACCCCCGATCCGGTGGCTGCCCTGGCGGAATATCCCCGAATACTATGGCGTACCTGTCAAGGATGGTCTGTACCTCTGGGTGCACTGCCTGTCCCGTAGTCGCTGCCTCTGATGCCCGCAGCTCTACTGCCCACTCTATATCTCCCTTACGGAAGGTTGCCTCCATC
Source organism: Pinus albicaulis (assembly GCA_034641835.2). Taxonomy (NCBI): domain Eukaryota; kingdom Viridiplantae; phylum Streptophyta; class Pinopsida; order Pinales; family Pinaceae; genus Pinus; species Pinus albicaulis. The sequence goes on along the minus strand of CM076583.1, from coordinate 467,811,142 downwards.
CGATGAGCCGAAACAGTCTGAGGCGGATATGTGTGTTGTCCTCGTATCTTCTCATGCCTCCCTGTCTTGGGATCATCCCACTCCATCTCTAGGGCCTTCCAATCCGTCGTGACCTTCCCTAGAGTGATAAGCCACTGAACACCCAGTATCATGTTGGTGTCCGGAATATCGACCACAAAAAAGTGATCTGTCAATGTATAGGTGCCCATCGTCACTGATAACTCGGGAACATATCGAGCACATACCATGGTCTGATCTCTTGGGACCAAAACTGAAAATCCATCAAAGCCCTCAGTCTGTATACCTCTCCGCTCAACCATCTGTGCATCGATGAAGTTGTGGGTTGCCCCACTATCAACCAAAACTGAGACTCGCTGACCACGCACTGTCCCCCGTACGCGCAGCGTCAAGTACTTGGGAACTCCCCGCAATGCGGCTAGAGCTCCTCCAGTAGGTGCAAACGACGCACCACCTGTTGCTGGTGGTGGAGGTGGTAAGGTATCCTGTACCGCACGACAATCTCCTGCCTCCAAATCATCCTCCTCATCCTCTTCCCTGCTGCTCTTGGAGAAGACCTCAATGAAATGTGCTTTCCCAGCAGCACATCTATGTCCTGGTGCCCATGGCTCCTGGCAGGTGAAGCACAACCTCTTCTTCTTCATCTCCCTCCTGGCCTCATCATCAACCTGCACCTGTCCGGGATTCCCCTTGGGAGGCGGAATCCTCGCGTCCTTCCCTTTAGGCTGGAAAGCCTATCTCTGAGGATAAGGTGTCCGAGTCTGGGGTAAGGCATCCTGTAAGTCTCGGGTCCTGCTAATAGCATCCTGGAGTGTAGCTGGTCTAGTCGACCTAACTAGGCCACGAAGTGGCTCTACTAATCCCTCCACAAACATGTAGATCATCCAGGCTGCGGATAGATATGGCACCATCACTGAAACCCTCAAGAAATCTGAAATGTAAGTCTCAGGGCTCCCAGTCTGCTTGAGCCTCGTCAGCTCAACAAAGTGCTGCTCCGGATCCCTCCGGTCAAAACGCTCTATCACCCTCCTGGTAAACTTGGCATATGTCGTCACAACAGAATGCCCGAGTATCGTCATCCCATGAAACCACCAGTCCTAGGCCTCACCATCCAAATGTAATGTTACCACCTTAATGGCCTCTGACTGCGACATCTGATTAAGCTGGAAATAGATGTCCAACTTTTCTACCCAAGACCTTGCCGAACTGTTTGCTGAGCCATCAAACGTGGGCAAATGGAATCTGCTACCTGCGCGGTGGTCATCATGATGATGTCTGTACCCTCTGCGATGATTACGGGGTCTACTGTCACGTTGGAGCTGGACAAAGTCTCTGAATGAGATAAGATCTCTGAGCTCCGGCCCGTATGCCCAATATTCTGCAAGATAGGCGCCCATCTGGCCAGGCTCAGGCTCTGGCTCCTATTGTGCCCCCGCCCCTGTGTCCTCTGCTAGGAACGTGGGCATAGTGGATCGCGTGGGTGCATGCGATGCCATAAAGGGGATAGCCTCACGCTCTAGCATATGGTGGGATGTGCCTGATCCCTCACCAACCTGAAACCCCCTTGGGATCTCACACTGTCGAACCTCTATCGCAGCGATTCTCTGTCCCACCGTCTCCATCTGTCTCGACAGATCTTGCATCGTTTAGAGGAGCGTATCCCTATATCTCCTCGCATCCTCATCGTCTACCATAGGACCCTGCTGCTCTGCGTCCACCACAGGCTGCTCCTGCTCTGTATCTGTCTCAGGCTGCTCCTGATCGGGATCTATCACAGGCTGCTCCTGATCTATGTATATCTCGGGCTGCTCCTGATCTGTGTCCACCACTCGAACACGGTCCCCCTCTCCGTAGGTGTTCTCCAACCTACGCTCAATGTCTCTGTATATCTTACCCCTGTAACAGATGTGGGGTCTATCTCTCAGCCTCATAGACTGCTAGCTCCACAGGCTGAGCCAGATCTATGCTTTGATACCACTGTAATATCCCGTTTCCAGGATATCTCAAAAACACACCAAACTCCAACCAGAGATTGACTGGGAGGGCATTTACCAGATATGTCGCCTCCAGAAGAGGACGAGATCCGGAGGCTATCTGGCCCTTTCCAGACTCTGTCTAAGAGTGATAGAGAACACACCAAGTGGTATAGAACTGGAACATACAATATCATACGGCAATATAGAAAATGCTAGAAATATAACATGGAGCAAGTACTCATAAAAACGCCGGGAATGCTAAGCCATTTTATTAATATGAGAATATAATGAAATACAATAGATGATCAGAATAATAGCACCTATTCTTGCTCAAGGAAAGTGAATAACTCTCTCAGAAAACAGGAAATGGCTGCTACAAGAACTGCGTCCCAGCTGCTGGGAAACTCCCGTAAAACTGCTGCTGCTGGAATGGACTAAGGCTAGGGGCTGATCCCCTTGCCGGAATGAGCTAAAAATCTGCAGACCCCCTGAACTCACCACCCCGAACCAAACCCAGAAACCATATAAAAAATGGTCAGCCTCCGAAAATCACCACAGAAACCCTCCTCAAGGAAATACGCTGTCCAGGAAGGCTCAGCGTAGATGCCAAAAGATAAAAGCTGAAACGGTGCCACAAAATCCTCAAGAAACCTCCTGCCAGCAATACTGATCCTCTCCTCTGAATACCGACTGAAATACCTGCAGAAAATCCCCGCAACGGAACACCTCCAACTAGAACTGTGTCCTCTCTCCTAGGGACTGCGCAGTCACAAATAGAGCCCAGCTCCTCAGCAAAAAACCAACCAAATCTCTCACTAAATACTGAAGGAAAAACCTTGCCCGAGCAGGCACTCGAATTCCCCTGGGCTAAGGGCGAGATCTCCGACCGGAGACACTCAACGCACTAAACAGTGCTGCAGATAGGCTAAACAGCGAGCGTGCTCAAGAAGACAAAACGTCTAGCTCCAATATCATCAACACAAGAATGCCAAATGAGATGGCTCTCCCACCTTTTATAACGTTGACCCTCCTAAAAAACCCTAACGTGGTCCCTCTCTCTCCCACGTGCTCCTCATAAGACTTCGTAGAAGCTCCTCGAGGCTACGTGAGCCTCCTCTCATACGTGGTGTGGACCCCCAAGGCTCCCCCTTAAGTTATAACGTTGCATCTACTAGGGAAACACTTTATTTTATTAAAGTGAGTTAGACCCCTTTTTCTCACTTTTATTTATTAATAAACTATAGTCGGCGAAACTATACAAAATCAAATATTCCAATTAGCAGTGCTAATTAGGAATATTACACATATTCATCACTGTATTATTTCTTCCAAAATTCTTCACTGACTTCACTGTCCACTTGTCTTCATCACTGTTCAAGTCTTCAAATAGTTCATACCTCTAATATCAAGTATGTGATCACTGTTTCGAGTCCCTCAAGGTCACAGGTCTGAGGTACTAGTCCATCCACTGCACCGAGCTGTTGTGACTGTCAAGGATGCCACAGATATCTTCAAATCATTGCTACAATAATCTGCTCCCCAAACTGTTCTTAATGGTGACTGCTCTTAATTAGTTAAAATTCTACTGCTATAGATCCGGGCTCCACAAGTATGCCTTCAAGGTGTTGCTGTTCGAGCTTCTAAAACAATCACTCGTGTGCACTCGAGGTAAGGTAACTTGAGTTTTTAAGGAATATCCAACAGATTAACTGAAGTCTGCTTCTATTCACAACGTCAAGCACAAATCCGAGCTCAGAATTGCTACCGCAGGTGACTAGTATAATCTATAGCTGAAGTCTTCACATCAAATAGGTTGGAACCCTTAGGATAGTCCTTCTCCACAGGTTAGCTATCACAGGTGGCTGCCACAGTTTGGTATGATTTTTCCTCCACAGATCCGCTGTCACAGGTGGCTGCCATAGCTACAGGTCCAAGCCTTTATTGCTAGCCTCAGATCCGAACCACAGGCAGCTGTCCCAACAGAATTAACCCAGGTCCGAGTTGTTTGATCACTGTAGGTCCGTATTACTATGACACATCACAAAAACGAGGTCCTGAAGTATTGCAGTGAGCCATCAAAACAATCTGAGCTGCTGTGGTAGGAGTATACAGGTCTGAGTTTGATGACAGCTCCAAATACGAGGGTATCAACTCAAATATTTACCCAAACAAATCTTAAAAAGACTTCCTCGGTGTCCCTAGTTCACAAGGTGTGAACTGTGGTATATCTCTGTATTTCTTGACCGAATTTTTCCTTAAAAAGTGAGGACGAAACTGTATATTTATAGTGTGACAACTACGAAAATGAAGGGTCACGTCTCTGCAAATAGGCCGACATGAAGGACAAGGATAGGTCGGCTCACTGATAAGGTTAATTTTTCTTAACTTAAAAATTCATATCTCCCAAACCGCTTGGAGCTTTGGGGTGTGTAAGAGCTCATTAGAAAGGGAAAATTATGCTCTAAAGGATGGTGAAGGTCTCACAAAGAAATTCTGCTTCTAAGATCGTGAAACATATTTTTCTTTGTGACTGTCCTTAAATTTTATGCATAAAAAGATTGGGACAGCATGAATAATGTTTGGGGCAGTGTGGCTTCTACATTCTTTGGTTTCTTCATTGTTATTAATGCCATGTAGCATCATGTATCAACAATGTCATCATATACTAATGCAGTGATATGTCATAGTGCAACCTTCATCTCAGTCAAAGACATATTGACATCAATGACAATCTAAATTAACAATCTCCCCCTTTGTCATTGATGGCAATATTCTTACCCTTCCAACATTCTCTCCCCCTTTGTCATCAATGGCAAATGGGGTGCCCAAGTACTCCCCCTGTCAAGCTGCTCCCCCTAACATATTGTACTCCTGACATGTTGCGTGATTTAACGTGATGCAAGAGCAATGACTCCCATCGTTTGGCGAAGATACTCAAATGCTTCTCGTGGAAGGGGTTTTGTAAAGATATCAACAATTTGCTCTTTTGTATTGACGTATTCCAACCTGATATTGTGTTCAGCAACTTGTTCATGGAGAAAGTGGTATTTGATTGGAATATGTTTGGTCCTTGAGTGCATCACCAGATTCTTTGAAAGACCAATCGCACTAGTATTGTCACAAAAAATAGTAATTGGTTGCTTAGTTTCTATGTTGACATCCTTCAAGGCTTCCTTCATCCATAGAATTTGTGTACAACAATCAGCAGCAGCTATATATTTGGCTTCAGCTGTAGAAAGGAATATAGATGATTGCTTTTTGCTTCGCCAAGATACAAGACAACCTCCCATAAAGAATGCATTTCCACTGGTACTTATTCAATCATCCATGCTTCCGGTGCAATCAACATTAGAGTAGGTTGTCATAATAAGAGTTGAACTCTTAGGATACCAAAGACCGAAATCAATCGTTCCTTTCAAATATCTGAGAATTCTCTTCACAGCTGCTAGATGGGATTGTTTAGGACTTGACTAAAATCTTGCTACCATTCCTACTGCTTGCATAATATCTGGTCTTGTAGCAGTTAAGTATAGGAGAGCTCCAATTATTGACCTGTAAAGAGTTGCATCTATGAGAGGGGTATCATCATCTTTGCTTAATTTACAATCTATGGTCATCGGTGTGCTCATAGGTGCAGAATCTTCCATCCCATATCTTTTGAGCATGTCTTTAAGATATTTTGCTTGAGATATAAACATGCCTGCAGAGGTTTGAGATATTTGTAGCCCAAGAAAGTAAGACAACTCACCAATCATTGACATCTCGAATTTTTTGGACATATTTAGAGCAAATTCATGGCTCATTTCTTCATTATTGCTAGCAAGGATTAGATCATCAACGTAAACAAGAGTGATCAGAAGTTTTTCCTTGTCCATCTTCATGTAGAGATTGCTACCTGCCACTCCCTTTTTGAAACCCTCTTGTTGCAAATAGTGATCCAACTTTGCATACCATGCTCTAGGGGCTTGTTTTAATCCATACAAGGCCTTTTTTAGTTTGCATACAAAGTCTTTTCCTTCAACAAGATCAAATCCTTCTGGTTGCTCCATGTAAACTTCTTCCTTGAGATCTCCATTCAAGAATGCTGATTTTACATCCATTTGATAAACCTTGAATCCTTTTGAGCAAGTAAATGCTAAAAACATTCTTATGGCTTCCATTCGAGCTACTGGTGCAAAGGTTTCTTCGAAGTCAATTCCTTCGATTTGCGAGTATCCTTTGCAGACAAGTTTGGCTTTATTTCTGATGATTTGTCCATCTTCATTCATCTTGTTTTTGAATACCCATTTTGTTCCAATTATATTTTTATCTTTTGGGTGAGGTACCAGTTCCCAAGTCTCATTTTTTTGATTTGAGACATTTCTTCTTCCATGGCCTTTATCCAATAAGGATCTTTGCTTGCTTGAGAAAAATTTTCCGGTTCTATTAAAGATAATAGAGCGACATCATCTTTTCCTGGGGTGCTTATCATCCTTCTTCGAGTTTGGATTCCTTCATCTATGTTTTCGATGACCTGTTCTTCCAGATGATATCTTTGAACAAAATTGATCTTGGAGGGAGTTTGTGAAGATTCACTTTGAGGTTCAATTTGAGGTTCTTCATTCTCCTCTTCTTTTTCAGGTTCTTCTTCTTCACTTTGTTCAAGGAAAGGCTCAACTTCATGATCTTCAATTCTCTTTTCTGGAAGGCCTTCATCAATCTTCACATCAATGCTTTCCACTATTCTTCGTAGGCGATTGTTGTAACATTTGTAAGCTTTGCTCCTAGTGGAGTATCCAAGAAATATTCCTTCGTCAACTCTAGAATCAAATTTTCCTGGTGAGTCATCATTTATTTTTATGAAGCATTTGCTTCCAAAAACCCTGAAATATTTTACTGAAGCAGGTCTTCCTTTCCATAATTCATAAGGAGTCTTTTCATTATTAGGTCTTAATTGAGTTCGATTTAAGGTATAAACTGCGGTCCCAACTGCTTCTCTCCAAAATTTTGGTTGCAAATCAACTGCTAGTAGCATTGTCCTTGCCATTTCTTGAATGGTTCGATTACTTCTTTCAACTACTCCATTTTTCTGGGGTGTCCCAGCAGTAGAGAGTTCTCTTTTGATTCCATGCTCTTTACAGAAGTCATCAAATTCTTTTGAGGTGAATTCTCCTCCTCTAGCCATTCTAAGACATTTAATCTTAGAATCTTTCTTATGATCAATGAGAGCCTTAAGATTTTTAAAACATTCAAATGCTTCGGACTTATTTTTTATGAAATATATCCACATCATTCTAGTATAGTCATTAACAAATAGAGCAAAGTACCTTTCACCTTGAAGAGCTGGAGTTCTAGTTGGCCCACACAAATCTGCATGAATGATTTCCAAAGGTTTTGATGTTGAGAACTCCTTAGTTTTGTGGCTAGTTCTGGTTTGCTTTCCATGTTGGCATGGGCCACATACAACTTGATTTGGTTTGCACATTTTTGGAATATCCCTTACTACATTAATTTTGCTGATGTTGACTAGGTTATCAAAACTTGTATGCCCCAATTGCTTGTGCCATAACCAACTTTCATCTGTTTGACTTGAGTAACATTTATCTTCTTGGATTCTACTGAGAATGTAAACATTATTTGGTGTTCTTACTCTTTTTGCCACAAGTTCTCCCGAGGATGAGTCTCTTATTTCACAATTTTTTGTACTAAAGACAACATTATGTCCTTGGTCACAAATTTGGCTAACACTTAAGAGATTGTGTTTGAGCCCTTCTACTAGCAAGGTATTTTGAGCCTTTCCTAGTCCATTGACAAGGGTAGCAGTTCCTTTTCCAGTGATTTTAGCGGATCCACTTCCAAAGGATACATTTCCATTTTTCTTGTTCAATGAGATAAACTTTTTTTGGTCACCTATCATATGTCTTGAGCATCCACTATCCACGAACCAATGATTTTCTTCACTATGAGCACATAGAGCTAAGCCACATTTATCAGTTTTGAGATTTACGTTTTTAGCTTTTTCCCTTTTGAGAGGGCAATTTTGTTCATTATGATCATAATTATCACATAATGAGCAAGACGAATCAAACTTAGCCAAAGGATCAAAGGAATTGTAAGTTTTGATTTGTCCTTGCTCTTTAGGGCCACGCAGTTGGTTTGTTTGATCATTCAATCTTGGTGCTTCATTCTTATGAGCCTTGAAATGCTTAGCTTGATGCCCAAAGTTTTTACAATTGTAACAATGCCCAAGAAAAATATTTTGATACCTGTTGTAGTATCCATAGCTTGAACCAACATTCTTCCTTGGAGTTGCTCTTTCTTCAATTCTTGGTTTTGAGATGGGACTTTTTTTCTGACAAGATGACTTTTCTTCTTTTGGATGGCAAGAGAGTACATCAGCATAACTTCTGGCATTATTCTTTGTACTTGATGATTCTCCTTTGAAACCAATTCCAGACTTGTCATGTTGAGGTCTTTGAGTATTAAGAATGTTGTCAAGAGCTAGAGAGCTTTGCCAACTCCTTTTGACTTGTTCTAATTCCTTTCATTCTAGTTTTGAGGAGTTACCTCCTGGTTTGACAACTAATTACTAGTAAAATCGAAAAGATTTCAATTTGCACTAATGAACCAAAAGCAAAAGAGATTTTTTTTATTTTCAATGTTTGATAGCTAGATGCACTAAACAAATCGAAAACAAACGAAAAGCAATTCGAGAAATGATAATAAGAGAGTAAAACGAGTGAATTTCACTCAATGGCACAAACAATCAGATCTCAAATCGACCAAAGTCTCTCAAAACCAAGAAAGAGTCCCAAAGGCTCCAATGGAAAGTGTGATCTAGGCCCGAAGCAAGACCAAACGAAATTTGAATGAAGAGAAGAACAATCACCCAAAAATCGCAACAAAACGGTGAACAACCACTAAGAGAATGCGGAGGAGCAATCAGATAATTGACTGGACTAACAAAACACCAAAACTCCTAAGGAGGGCTCGACACACAAAGCCACTAGATGCCCTAGGGCTTAAAACGTGAAATCGATGGAGAAAATCAAACAACCAAAGGACGAAGGAAAACTCCCAGTCAAACAGGACTCCAACACACTCAGGTAGCTGAAAAACCAAAAAGAAACACACTGACCAGACCCAGAGAGCTCAAAACTAAGCGAACTCTAATGCCTCACAGGAGTGGCGTGACTGTGAGGTTGTAACTGGCGCCAGAAAGCAATTGGCGCGGGTGATACACAAGCAACCTGCGCCAATTGGCGCGACTGTCAAGCTAAAAAGCGCGCCAGCCGAGTTTCTCAGCCAAAAATAAAAAGAACTACTCCAGGAGCAGATCAATGATATCCAAGCAAACCAAGAAGCAAAAATAGCAAAAGAACCCAGCCCAGAAGGCTTAACTAAGCAAGGAAAACCGCGAAACAATCAAAACGAGACAATCAAAACTAGACGATCCCCAGCGGAGTCGCCAAATTGTTGAAGAGGTAAATCCCCTCTGCGGACAGAGGTGATCCCTACTAGCCCAGAACGGGTCTAGCAACAATCATCAAATGCTACAGTGCAAGTTCCTAATTGCGAATAAATAGACCAACGATGGAGGCCTACCTGGAGTCCAACGCTATGATTCGTAGAAGAGACAGTGTTCCCATTCCTCAGCCTCGGCAGATCACGATCCCCACGATCTCCGTGAATGGACACCTGCACATGCAAGAAACAATACGAATACAAGCATAAAATCCAGAATACACAACTATATATCAGTCAGAAAGGATATAACTCATCATTATCATAAGCAAAAAACAGAGTGGAACCATAACCAGTAGTCATTCATTAATAAACAATCGAAAGAGAGTACAACCAATGTTTTGATGCTGAGATCTCCTTCGGAGGGGTCTCCAGTAGTACATGTCTCGCAAAGCCAGCCAAGGATGGGACAAGCCTCTCTTAGAGTCTCTCGACGATAGTCTCCTCGCTCGAGTTTGGCCTTAAGGGAAGAATGAGGGCTCTTGCAGTATTAAGGCTCTTGGGAATTTGAGAACTTGGAGATTCAAAACTTGGGCACTTCAAGACTAGCTTGCAATGGCAATGAGCAGGCTTTTATAGATGGAGGAAGGGGAGTTAGGATCCCCTATAATTGTGGGATTGGTCCATGAGAGGTGGCAAACCACTTCCCCTACATGGAACTCCCGGAGCCAAACCTCCCAACTCAAGATAGATGATAGTTTCTGAGTCTGTTGAAACGAAACTTCTGCCATTTTATTTTAAAAAACACTCCTTAAATTGGTTGGCATGACTTTGAATCTGGGACAGAGCGCCAGTTGGCGCGGCCTCTTTGTAGGATTTTCCCCATTGGCGCAAGTGATGAACTGGCTACCCGCGCCAATGCAAAAAGGGATGTTTTTATGGTTTTTTGCAAGGAGATGTCTTCAGGGCAATTGAAGCTCATGTTTAGAGGAATGCAATGATAATGGTTTCAAGGCATGACATTGCTCACAGGTCACAGAATGGGCCCTCCAATGTGCGGGACGGGGAATGGTAGGGACGGTGACAAATTACTGTGTAACAATAACTAACCTGTACAATTTTCTAATTATACAACTGATATTTATCTTCCATTTAACCTTTGTCTCAAATGGGTCTTCCTTAGAACTGAAATGCAACAATTATTTATAACGAATTATCAGTTAACAGAATGATTTCTCATTTTGAATTAAATCATATTTAATTCAATGGACCTCTCACTAGCTCATCACTCAGTTATAACTAGTTAAACTCATTTTAACTCAATTTCTTGAGTTAACTAATTACAACTCATGCGTAAGTGCAATTGGACCCCCTTAAATCATGGAATCACTCTACATGCATCCTCTTATACCCTCAAATTGAATTTCTTAAGCTAACTCAATCATTCTAACTTAGTTAACCAATATGAGTTGTTATGAGATGAAATTGAAATTTATCTTCCAATTTAATTAAGGGAGAATTAAATTATAAGCCTCGCTTTGGGGTGCCATTTCTAGGTTCCATTTCAACACTCCCTCTCAACAAATAAGGGATTATTTTCTACCCCGATACTGTCTCTGTGGAATTCAAATTTGCTTCTTTCCAGCGCCTTTGTCAAGATTTCTGCATCTTGCTCCTCTATGGGAATGTACTCTAATGACATAATCCTCCTCTGAACATAATCTCTGAGATGGTGATACCATATATCCATATGCTTGGACCTGTCATGGAATATTGGATTAGCCGAGAGTTTTATGCAACTTTTTTTATCACAATGTATCACTGTTAGACCCATATGTTGACCAAACAAACCAACAAGTATTTTCCTCATCCAGATGGCCTCGCACGTTGCTTGATTGGCTGATGTGTACTCTTCCTCTGTTGAACTAAGTGAAACTGATCTATGTTTCCTGTTGTACCAAGAAACGTCTACTAATCCTATGTTGAAGATTCCACTTGATTTGTTCTTCCGATCGGATGGACTCCCTGCCCAATCTCCATTGGTGAATCCTTGAAGATTCACTCCCTTTGTCCATCTATACCATAATCCATACTCGGTATTACCCTTGATATATATCAACACATGATTCTATGCCTTCCAAAAGAGCTTGTTTGTCTTAGCCATAACTTAGCTCAGTTGATTAAATGCGTAGAATATGTTGGGTCGTGTGTTCACCAAATACATGAGTGAACCCACAAGTTTCCTATAAATAGTGGCACCCATTACTTCGCCCAAAGAAGCATCCTCCTTCCTCTAGTTTCCTGTAAGAGGAGTCTCCATGGGTTGGCTACCCTCCATGTGTAACTTCCTCAAAATCTCCTTGGCATACTTGCCCTTAGATACAAATATCTCCCCATCTCTTTGCCATATTTCCAATCCAAGGAAATAGTGTAAGAGCCCCATGTCCTTCATCTCAAATTCTCTTTCAAGATCATATTTTCAAGACTTTATGAGCCGCCCATCACATGTCAGTATCAGATCATCAAAATAAAGTACAATAATCAAAATATTACCATCAACCACAATATTATATAGGTTCACGTCCACTTCACTCTTTGTGAAGCCCAACCCAGTGAAATAGTTTTCAATCTTGGTGTACCAATCACGGGGTGCTTGTTTCAGCCCATACAGTGTTCTCTTGAATCTTCACACATGTGACTCCCTGTCTAAGGTCTCAAAACCTTATTTTTTCTCAATGTACACCTCTTCCTCAATAAATTCATTGAGAAAGGTTGTATTTACATCCATCTGATGTATTCCCCATCCCATCTGCGTTGAGAGTGAAAGGATGGATCTAATGGATGAGTACCTTGCGAATGGTGCAAAAGTCTCATCATAGTCAATCCCCTCCACCTAAGAGAACCCTCTGGCCACAAATCTAGCCTTTGTTTCTGCGCACTCCCATCTATTTATTTATTCACCTTGTAGACCCACCTGGATCCTACCATTGACTTCCCCACTGGTCTTGGGACAACTTCCCATGCATTGTTCCTGATAATGGAGTCATACTCCTCAACCATGAAATCAAACCACACTGGTTTTTGTAATTCTTCCTCAAAAGAGGATGGTTCTATATCAATACCTTCTCTCATAAGAGCCATGTATCCAGTGCACTTCTATATGTACCTTCTCTTCATGCGTTGTGATGTGGTTGCTCCCACATTATCTCTCGCATCCAGCAATAATTTGGAAACCTCTCTAGTGCACTTCCTTCCATCTCTGGTGGATGAATCTGCATGAATTTTTTCTACCACTCTCTGTTATCTCTACTTGTGGCTACTCCACATCCTGAGGTTCATCCTTCGGAGATAAGATCTCCTCAACTGCATGCAACTCAAGCTCCCTCTCAAAGGACAATCGCATGGCTTTGTCTTCATCAAAATTAATATATTTTCTAACCATTGTCATTTGATGTGATAGAAAGTACACCTGATATTTGTGAGGTGTATCAGTGTACCCCATAAATATCCCCAACTCTGATGTTGGATCTAGCTTCTTCCTGGAATATTTTGTCACATGGCAATAGACAGATGAACCAAAAAAATTAAAATATGAAACATCTGGTTTATTACCTAAAAAATAATCCTCTGGTGTACTCAACCCAAGTATCCGATGAGGACTTATGTTCAGCACAAATATTTTTGTATTGCATGATTTTCCCCACAGATGTAACGGTAGGCCCTTTTCATGCAACATAGCTCGTGTTTCTCCAACAATAATTATGTTCTTTCTTTTTGCAACCCCATTATGGTGTGGGTTATGGGGTGCAACCAATTCTCTTAGAAAACCTTCTGAGGCACAGAAGTTCTTGAATTCATTAGAGATGTATTCTCCACCATTGTCGCTCCTCAAATCCTTCACCTTCTTCCATGTATCTTTCTCGACAAGTGCCTTAAACTCAAAAAATGGGAAAATTTCTTATCTTTCTTCTACATGAAGAAAATCCAACACTTCCTTGAAAAATCATCAACAAAAATCACATAATACTTGTTCTTTGTTATGGGAGCTATTGAGAACGGTCCACACATGTCTGAGTGAACTCTCTCAAGGATTTTCGTTGCTTGGCTCTCCTTATGGTGAAAGGTGGCCTTTGTATACTTCCCCATCATACACCCTTTGCATGTGTCTCTATGCACAAGTGTGTTAGAAAATTATATATTACAGAGAAATGAAACACATAAAATATGCGGAAAACACAAGCACACAAAACACATAAAACTAGAGAGACACAGATATATGTGGTTCACCCAGTTTGGGCTACATCCACCCCGAACAGCCAGTCCTTCCTTTCTATTATCCAACAAAATGAAGAGACACAACCTACAAAAAATTCGATGTAATATCCTATGTTCTCTCTCACAGTATCTCTATCAGTTTCTCGCTCAGAGAATACACCTACAATACACAGTTGCAATACAATACCCTCATACAAAGCGAGGGGTTGCCTTCTAGGGAAAAAAACCCTAAACAAAACATAACTTCTACCGTTAGATCATCCACCTAATGAATGGCCCAGATTGACTAGAAATTACTATACTTTTACAGGGAAATTTTACATCTATTTTTAGCTTTGGGGGCACTGCCCCCGAAACCCCCCGCCAGGGGGGGCTCCATAAAGTCACAGCTGCCCCCCCAGACCCCCCAGGCAGCGTTTAATTATGGGTGGCGTTGCCACCCCCTTAAGGTACAGGGGTCCAACACTGTGATACAAAATAAACAAGATAATCAGGCTCCACACCCAACAAAGTGTGCCCTTTGGAAGCCATGTATAAATATGTTACATTATCCTCAAAGCGTTGTGGTGAAGATGGCCCAACCTCATGTGCCATAACTCATCGATGTCTCATCTCACAACATTCTCTTCTTTCTTGTTAAATGTTGTGCAGTCATCCACATCAATTTTGTATAGGTTCTTCAGTCGAAACCCAATCTTTTTCACTTGTCTCATGGCTTTGCGACGAAGAACACCTTTCCTTCATTGAAAATCACATCATATCCATGATGTTCGAACATAGCAACAACAAAAAAAAATCTTCTTTAAATTAGGTACATGCATGTAATATTTTAGCATGAGGGGTTTATCTGACTCTCTCTGGAAAGTAATTGTATCAATCCCAATAGCGTTATACCTCCTATCATCAGCCATCTCGATGTGCATCTAGAGACCCTTCTCCTCCAAGCTGCTGAAGAATTATTTGTTGTCGATCATGTGGAATGAGGATCAACTATCCAAGTACCACACATATCCTAACACCAATGACACCATGCATGTGATGAGGGTGAATTCCAACTCGAATTGTGAAGCTAATGCTTCACCTTCTGCTCCTCCTGAGGGCTTCTTGTTGTTCTTCTTTTGTGGAAAGTTTGTGGAAAAATATCCATGCTCGTGATAGTTGAAAATTTTCACCTTTGAAAAGTATCACTTCTTGTTTGCCTTTTTGGTCTCGTATTTGGAATGGGATGCCTTCCCTTTTCCTTTCTTCACCTTGCCAGCCAAGGCACGATTTTCCCCATCATAGGTGTTTGACGAGGATCCATCTCTAGTGCTCTGCCTAATTTATTCTTGTGCCAAATCATACCAAAGTCACTCCCAATATCGTAGCTTATCCCTCCCATTAATATATTCTTCGTAGCTATGCTAGCTCTTGGGAAGTCCTAGAAGAGCTAGCATCACCAAATCATCAGTGGTAACGGTAACCCTAACATGTCCAAGCTCATCTCGACATTGAGTGAACTTGGTCATGTATTTTTGGATCGTGTCACACTTCTCCATTTTGTTCTTCCTGGGCTTGTCTTTCAAGGCCAAATTCTGGTGTTTACTGCTATTATGATACAGATATTTCAAGGCCTTCCACATTGCATATGGATTTGCCTTCCCGTGGAGGCTCCAAACAATACGGTCTTGAACTCCCTCTAGCAATATCCTTCTGACTTTCGCAACATTCTTCTTTTATGCATCAAGAAGTTGAGCATTTGTTGTTGTGGGTTGTGGGACATCATCATCTATGAAATCCTTCATCCTATTTTCCTCAAGCACTTCCTCCATCCTGTCCTTCCGTGCAATATAATTCAAGTCTCCCTCGAGTGCATATTCGAGTCTCAAGCCATTGAAATACATCTTGTTCTGTTGTTGGATTCCGAAGAATAAATCTTCAAATTCGAACCATATAAAAAAAAATGTTTCTTCTCTTCTTATTATGATTCATGGTGCTATGATACCATGTAGAAAATATACCAATGGTATTCAATCTGATCTTATAATGTACTAAAACAAGATATTGAATCCTTCTGCAATTGATGAAACAAAACACGATCGCACAATCACATAACAAGTTAGAGAAAGAGAGAATCAATCACACAACACAAGATGTATCTGTGGAAAGCACGCCACCTAAAACTCTGCTATATTTATATTGTATAAATTCAAGGATCATGAAACAATACAATGCTTTCTCTCACAAGAGAACTCATGCACTCTTTCAATTATCTCACACTTATCTAGGAAAAATTGAACAAATACTTAGGCAATTATTTTCCTCTGCTCATCCTTCCCTGCTCACGTATACCTTGAGAAATTAAATCCCTATTAAATGGAAAAATCCTTTTCCTTGATTGCGTAATTCTTCCTAGGCCTCCAAATGACTCTATAATTGACTTGTACAATTTTCTAATTATACAACTGATAGTTATATTCCCTTTAACCTTTTTCTAAATTGGGTATTCCTCAACACTGACATGCAACAACTATTTATATTTAATTATCAGTTAACTTATTGATCACTCATTTTGAATCAAATCATATTTAAATCACTGGACCTCTCACTAGCTCATCACTCAGTTAGAACTAGTTAAACTAATTTTAGCTCAATTTCTTGAGTTAACTAATTACAACTCATGCATAACTACAACTGGAGCCCCTTAAATCATGGAATCACTCTACATGCATCCTCTTATACCTTCAACTCAAATTTCCTAAGATAACTCAATCATTTTGACTTAGTTAACTAATACAAGTTACTATGAGATGAAATTACAATTTCTCTTCCAATTTAATTAAGGAAAAAATAAATTAGAAGCCCTTCTTTAGGGTGCCATTTCAACATATATAATTACAAAGATAAAAATATTTGGATAAAATATGTATCATCCTTATAATTAAAATGGTAAGAAATAAATATAATCTAATATGTTTATTATTTATTTATTGTCTTTTTATCTTATGCATTCAATACGAAAATTATACTCATCCATCATAATAGAATGTTAGTAAATTAGTCATTAACTTATTATATAGTACTTATTATTTCCGTAGTAATAGGAAATTGATAATGTATTATGAAACCAGCTCACAAAATAGAAGAAAAGATAGATCAATGACTTGGAAATCAGCCTCTTCGAGGGGGAAATCTCCTTTACATTACATAAATGAACAATTATTGGATGATACAAATTACAAAACCTCCTTTCTATATATAGGAGTCCATGGGGTCACAATATAATCCTAGCCGACCTAACAATAATAATGTAAGGGCACAACAATAACAATAGTGGGATTTTATGGGGCACAATAATAACAATATGGGGACTACATCGGTACAACAATAACAATAAGGGGGCTACACAGCTAATAACAATAAGGGACTACACTAGTAATATAGGTACCTAACATGCCTCTCTCCTTCAAAAAAGTGTTGTCCTCAATGCTTGAGTATTTCCGAATGCTTTTGTATAAAATTATCACCCTCCCATGTGGAATCTTCAGTGGGTAAGTTCTTCCACTTGATGAGATACTCTAAAATTGACCAATTTTGTAGTTGTCAAGTTCTTGCTTTCATGATGGCTTCAAGTTCCAATACGAATTTTCCTTCCTCATAAATTTCTAAAAATATTTTTTGAACTGGAAGTTTGTCACCTATAACCTTATTAAGCATGAAACATGGAAAACTAGGTGCACTCGGGAAGCAGCTTGGAGCTCCAATTTGAATGCCATAGTACCAATATTTTGCAACACCTTGTCAGGACCATAGTACTTTGTTGATAATTTATTATCCTTCTTAGCTTGCTTGAGTGAAATTTGTTTGTATGGTTGTATTCGTAAAAATACCCAGTCGCCTACATCAAAACTCATCTCGCTACGATGTTGATCTGACTGTTTTTTCATTCAATTTTGTGCAAATTTTAGTTTATCCTTTAAGAGTTGGAGAACTTGTTGTTGATGCTCGATGTTATCTTCCACTACTTGAACCTTAGAATTTTCTCTTAAAGATAATGTGATGGACAGTGGATGATATTCATAAAGTTCCATAAATGGGGTAATTTTGCTGCATTGTGGAAGGAAGTGTTATACCACCATTCAGCTAGAGGTAACCACTTGACCCATTGTGTTTGTTTATCATATACAAAGCAACGAATATATCCTTCCAAACATTTGTTCACTATCTCAGTTTGCCCATCGGATTGAGGATGATAAGATGAGCTATGAGCTAGTTGAGTACCCAAACAAGAAAATAATTCTGTCCAAAAATTTCCAATGAAATGGGATCTCTATCACTTATAATAATCTTTGGGGTTCCATGTAGATTTTGAATTCTTTCCATAAATGTAGTAGCAACTATACTCGCTTTAAATGGATGAGACAAAAGTATGCATACTTGGTAAGTCTATCAACTACCACCATGATGACACTCTTTCCTTCAGACTTAGGTAAACCTATTATAAAATCCATTGAAACCTCCTCCCAACATTGACTTGGAATGGATAAAGGTTGTAGCAGATCCGGGGTCTTAATTGTCTCAACTTTATTTTGCTTGCAAACCAAAAATTTCACCACAAACTTTTGAATATTAGATTTAAGGCCATCCCAAAAAAATTATGTCTTCACCCTGTGGTAAGTTTTTAAAATTCCTGAGCATCCTCCTAAGGGAGAGGTGTGCAATTCCAAAAGAATATTTTGTTTTATTTGGGAATTCTTACAAAGATATAAGTGATATTTGTACCATAAGGAATCATTTTTCCAAAAAAATGTATCATATGTATTGGGATCTTGCTGCAAGTTTTGAATGAGTGTCCACACTTCTTCGTCATTCTTCCATTCCTCGCTTGCTTCGGTTATCAAATCTGGTTGGATAATAGAAATGGCACAAAGCAATTCTTCCATATCCTCATCATTTCTTGAGAGTGCATCTGCAACAACATTTAGCTTCCATTTTTTTTAGATGATTTCAAATTCATAACCCAAAATATTTGTGACCCATTTTTGCCGCTCTTTTGAAGATAATCTTTGTTCCAAAAAGTATTTAAGACTATCGTGATCAATTTTTACCTTGAAGTCTCTTCCCATTAGTTAAGGTTGCCATTGATTTAGTGCATGTAGTATTTCCAACATTTCCTTCTCATAAATAGCTTTCTGTAAATAATTTCCTTTGATTGGATTTCTTTCAAAAGAAATGGGTCTTCCTTCTTTCATTAAAATAGCTCCAATTCCATTTCCTGAGGCATCACATTCCACAATAAAGGTTTTTACGAAGTCTGTCGTAGCCAAGACCGGTGCTTGGCACATTGCCTCTTTAAAATGTTAAAAGGCCTTAGTTACTTTAGGAATCCATGAAAATTCATATTTCTTCAATAATTTTGTTAGATGTACTGCTATTCTCCCATAATTCTTAACAAAATTGCGATAATACCCTGTTAACCCAAGAAATCCTCGCAACTACTTTATGGTTGTGGGGACTTTCCATTCCTTAATGGATTTAATTTTGTTAGGGTCTAGCTTAACACCCTCCTGAGATACAATATGACCAAGATATCCCACCTCTTTTAATTCAAAGAAACATTTGGAGTTTTTTTCACATAATTGTTTCTCCTCCAATAGTTTGAGCACCCTGTCAACATGTTGAACATGATCGTTCCAAGACCTGTTGTAGATTAGTATATCATCAAAAAATACTGACACAATTTTTCTAAGGAAGGGTTTGAAAATGGAATTCATTAACCCTTGAAATGTAGAAGGTACATTGGTAAGGCAAACACGCATGAAAAAAAATTCAAATTACCCTCATGAGTTCGAAATGTTGTTTTTGAAATATCTTCAGTCTTCATTCTAATTTGATGATATCCTTAACAGAGATCCAATTTGCTGAAATAAATTGCTCCATGTAATTCATCAATCACAGGAATGGGAAATTTACCTTTAATAGTGAGCTTATTGATCTGCCTCTAATTCAGACACATGTGCCATGATCCATCCTTCTTGTGCACCAATACTACTAGAGCAGAGAAATAACTTTGACTAAGTTGAATTATACCAACCTCTAGCATTTCTGCAACCATACGTTCAATTTCCCTCTTTTGGACATAAGGATATCTGTAAGGCCTGATGTTTGGAGGAACACTTCCTGGAATCAAATGAATATCATGATCATGACCACGAATAGGTGGGAGTCCTTTGGGAGTTTCAAACACCTTGGAATGATTATCCAAGACTTTTTGGAGATCTAGAGAAATAGATTATTTTGATGTTAGAACTTCTAATGAGCATAATTCTGCAATACGCCTCGTTATTCTTTATTCAAAATATTTGTCATGACATTAGAGCTTATTGTATTTCCAAAATTCCCTGTGATACCCCGTAATTGATCTTCCTTTCCTTCTAAAAAAAAAAAAAAATTTAAGAAAAGTTCTTGAAAATTAAAAGTTGTCGTCCCCAAAGATTGTAACCATTATACTCCTAATACAACATCAACACCACCCATTGGAATGGAAATCATTGGACTATTCAATAGATATCCCCCCATAGTTAGTTTTATATTATGGCACTTTCCAAAGAAATTTATAGTTCTTCCATTTTAAACCATCACTTGACACTCTGGTGTTAGGTATAGGAAGAAATTCAATTCCTTGGCTACCTTACAATGAATGAAATTATGGGTACCACTTGTATCAATCAACACTATTACATTTTCCTTCTTGATATGTCCTTCGATCTTGAGAGTTTGAGGAGTCGTAATTCCTACCAATGCATTCTAGGATATGGTCGGATTCATTTCTTCTTTCTCTAAGGTTGGTTCCTGGTCTATATCATCTTCTTTTGAATTTTCTTGTTCATTTTATTCCTCATCTTCACAATCTATGTAAAATAATTTCTTCTCGACACACTTATGACCTTTAGTGTATTTTCTATCACAACTGTATAAAATCCCTTTTTCTCTTAAAAACAAAATTTAAGAAAAGTTCTTGAAAATTAAAAGTTGTCGTCCCCAAATATTGTAACCATTGTACTCATAATACAACATCAGCATCACCCATTGGAATGGAAACCATTGGACTATTCAATAGATATCCCCCCATAGTTAGTTTTATATTATGGCATTTTCCAGAGAAATTTATAGTTCTTCCATTTTAAACCATCACTTGACACTCTGGTGTTGGGTATAGGAAGAAATTCAATTCCTTGGCTACCTTACAATGAATAAAATTATGGGTACCACTTGAATCAATCAACACTATTACATTTTCCTTCTTGATATGTCCTTCGATCTTGAGAGTTTGAGGAGTGGTAATTCGTACCAATGCATTCTAGGATATGATCGGATTCATTTCTTCTTTCTCTAAGGTTGGTTCCTGGTCTATATCATCTTCTTTTGAATTTTCTTGTTCATTTTATTCCTCATTTTCACAATCTATGTAGAATAATTTCTTCTCGACACACTTATGACCTTTACTGTATTTTCTATCACAACTGTATAAAATCCCTTTTGCTCTTTTTTCTTCCAATTTTTGTGGTGTCAACCTTGTAGGTTGTGGAAGTCTAGGAGTAGAAATACTTCCATCTTTATAGTTGTGAATGGTAGGCTTCCTTGTTGCCATAATTTTTCTTTCAATGTTTTTTTCCAACCTAAATGCCTTCTCTAATGAATCAGGTTCTGAAAGGCGAAACTCATGTTGGACGTTATCCTTTAAAGTCTCTCTGAATATATCAATCTTGTGTTCCTCTGGAATATTAGTTACCCTTATATTCAATTTTTGGAAGTCCTTGATGTGCTCCACCATTGAATCCTTTTGTTTGATATTTATCAATTGGCTAAAGAATATGTTGTTCTTTGTATCCTAATAATGTGTTATCATTTCCTTCGTAAATATTTACCAAGTGAAAAAAAATTTAGGAGAGCAAAGCCATCAATACCATACAAATGTATTTTGTTGTAAATATAAAGTTGCAATATGTACCTTTTGTGTGTTTTTGACATTATGGAGATCAAAATATTGCTCCATATATAGTATCCATGTTACGGGATCCTTGCCATCAAACTTCCTCATATCCATATTTAGAATATGGTGGGTCTTCAATCCAACATTAGAGTCTATGAAATCATGATTAACATTTATTTTTTTCTCATCATGAATTTCATCTACTACCTTTTTTCCATTAGGAATAATTTCTTGTAGCAACTTTTTCAAACTTTCCTTCAAACCTTCCATGTCTGATATTAGATCATTATTCATGTCTTCCATGTTACCTTTCATTTTTTCATCGATCTAAGATTCCATGACATCCATCTTATCTTCCATTTCATTTTTGGCTACTTTTTGCGAGAGCGAAATTTGTTGCACTTGGTCTCGTAATTTTGATATATCATGTTGCACTTCTTCCTCTTCATGTGTCATAGTAGATATTTCTTAGGGCTTAATGGGTGTGGAATTCTTTTTGAGAGGAATTTATATAACTCAATACTAATATATATGCTTAAATATTCCCTTGGAATTACTTCAAACTAATTTTTCAAACAAATGTTATGCAATTTTATAAAAACGATACACACATTTTTCTTGCTTTTGAGGAGCTCGCTATTGATCCTGATGTATATTTATTATTTCTGATCCCTGAGATTTTAACTTCGGACCTGTATTATCCCTATGTGTCATTTTCCAATGCCATATCTCATACCTGATTTGGATTCTTCAAGAGAAAGTTATGCCCAATCTCCCACAATGCCCTAATTATGGACTGGTTCAGTAGAGCGCACTTGTACGGCGTGCCAAGTGTCATTGTTTCATCTTTGGCTCTAAAATTGATACACAAGAAATTAAAGTACGTTAAATTTCGACCAATTTTTACAAAATTCAAATCTGATACTCAAAGAGACATCTATCACGATTTTCCCAAGGTAACCTCCTTGAGATGAAATTTGGGAGTCTGAAAAAACCATAACTTCCTCATATCATATCTCTGAAAATTTAGTGAACCAAGATCTGAAATTTTTATATGATGTTCCTTGGGATTTCAAATCAAATGGGTTTTTTTTCAGCACCTAAAACTTCGTAGAAAAAAATTTATAGGGAAAATTCCACAATGACCTGTTTGCATCAGCAAAACCCTAGAATCCAAAGCTCTCATACCAAATGTTATGAAACCAGCTCACAAAATATAAGAAAAGAGAGATCAATGACTTATAAATCAGCCTCTTTGAGGGGAAAACCTCCTTTACCTTACATAAATGAACAATTCTTGGATGATACAAATGAAAAAACATCCTTTCTATATATAGGAGTCCATGGGGTCACAATATAATCCTAGCCGACCTAACAATAATAACGTAAGGGCACAACAATAACAATAGTGGGATTTTATGGGGCACAATAATAACAATATGGGGACTACATGGGTACAAAAATAACAATAAGGGGGCTAAACTAACAACAATAAGAGACTACACTAGTAATATAGGGACCTAACATAATGATTGGAAAAAGCTTGTGGTAAAGCCATAAAGTTATCATAGGGAAAGCTTTCAAGATCAATGTACCATTTATTATCACCATTGGTAACTATCCTATGGAAAAGTAGCATTCAGGTGCTATCATCCATGAAGGACTTGGATGAGCGCCATAAGTGATAAGTAGTTATGTGTGTTTTGGGGTATTCTCCATGTTTTCCATCAAATTTTGGGATGTCAGTAGGTAGTTTAGGTGGGACCACAAGACAAGCATGATTATGATTTATGTAATCACTCATTAAATTCAAAAAATAAAGAAATTTAAGGTTGTCCAAGAAAGGTGAGTTGAATGATGGTTAGGGAGGAGTATATGACCCTTGCCTCCCAGATGAATGTTTTGTTATGCCATAACATGGTTTTTATAAGTGGAAGTGGTACTTGATGGGTTAGGTCTAGAACCCGTGGTGATATCATAACATTTATTTTCCCAAGGTGGTGGAAAATTAGTATTAAAGGGACTCCCAAAAGGTTGTGGACCCCTAGGACCAAACACTGACCAAGGAGGAAATCCTCATGTACCAAAAGTTTGACAAAAGTAGTTGGTGCCCCAAGGATAGAATGAAATGTTATGGATGTTGCCCCCATCCCATTTTTAATTCCAAATGAATTGTGTATTCCCTTGAAAATGTGACCCCCCTATAGGTTGAGCACTGAAAGGATATGCAAACCCACTAAAAACATGTATGTCGCCAACTATGCTAGGGAACGACATAAACCTAGTATTATTATTCTAAACAAAATGGAAACCAACATTGGGTGTGAATGATTTACCTATACATATACTAAGACCAAGGGATGGACATGCATACCCCAATGTGGATGCAAGGTTCAAACCTCTTATAGTTGATGTGGGTGTGTTACTCATAGTGGAACTAGAGCCTCCATTAAATGTGAATAGAAGGACTAGAGTCGATGATGTGGAGGCATATATGTTGGGTGTACGTAATGGAGGAAAATCAAACCTGTGTTATTTTTCAAAAGAAAAATATGGTTTCATTAAGCATGGTGGAAGAAATATCTACGATAGTAGAAGGTATGGAGGTTTCCATAGGGGAATATCTATTGAAACTAGGTGTGGACACACTAGTTTCTTCCATTAGGTGATCATTAGCTATAACTAACTCTTGGTAAAGATAGTTTGAGTGGAAATATTTAGTCAAATATACACCCCAACCAAGAAATATGGGTGATAGAATATGGGTCACGAGGGAATGAGAATGAGGTAGTAGAAGTTTTTCAAGTACTACATGACCTACAATTTTAGCCCCCTAAGAACCAACTAAAGTGCCCCTAAGTTAGGTAAGTATCTAGTAGTAGTGGGGTTGATCATACATATATAGATGCGTGGACCCTCCTGCTCGAGATAAAAATAATGACATGGACTCATCCTAGCCCCGATGGCTATAAAGGATGTATGAAAATAAAAGGAAATAATACCTAAGGCCAACTAGACTCAACCAAATAGCACACACTTGTTGGCTTAAAATTTTAACAGAGGTATTCCCTATGTTTAGAAACAAGGAACCAAAAAAATAGGTCATCATAGTCTAGAATTACGTCGGAATTTTCATCTCACTTAATGAGAAAGAGAGGCGTCTGACTGAAGGCGTTCCAAGACTAAGAAAAATAAGGGATTGTGGCATGGCATCAAATAAAAACACAGCAAATATTCCATTTCATGTAGTCTTACTAGAGGTATCTCATATACATACATCTAATATGTAGAAAGAATAAAACCGTGACATAAATAGAAGTAGCAGAGAACATTCCAACTTATACTTTTAAATTTTTAAAGGGGCTAATTATTCCATCAAAATTCATTCACACAAAGAATTCATACAACTCTCTTTCATTAATATCCCAGACCATTACATCATTGCATCATATTAGGGTCTTGATCATAAACTAAGGCATCAATCCTTATTGTATCAGGTTACATTATAGAATTCAAAGTGAGAGAGATCGTGAGTGGTGAGGAGTTCTTCGAACATCACAGTGGCAACATTTTGGCATGGACTCTTGATCCTCTTCTTATTTTCTGCTATATTCCCTTTGACTTTTATATAATCTCTTTCTATGCTCCCACTTACTTGATTTGGTCCTTATCACCTCAGGTTCCTTTGAACTACAACGTGCCTATTACTAGTTCGTGTCCTCTACAAGCTCCATTGTGATGTCCCTCTTGTGTGCTTATCTTTATTTTGTAGTCTCTATAAAATTCATTGTAACTTCATTTAAATTTCCGTTGCACGCCTTTTCCCAATCATACTCAGTGTTTGGTTGTTTCAGCCATTCTACTCTTTTTTCCTATTATCTCTTGCACAATCATTTCTTGGCTAACAACCCAACCAAAATTTTCCAAAAATATTTATCCCTAACATTGTTTGGAGTAAG
Source organism: Pinus albicaulis (assembly GCA_034641835.2). Lineage (NCBI taxonomy): Eukaryota > Viridiplantae > Streptophyta > Pinopsida > Pinales > Pinaceae > Pinus > Pinus albicaulis. The sequence continues at coordinate 467,785,499 of CM076583.1, read as the reverse complement.
ATCACCATCTGAAATATTGGAGTGGGTGCCATGTATTCTTCAAGATATGCCTTATCTCAAACAGATAGCAATATAGAGGAGTGAAAATGCACCTTTGAAAAGAAATGGGGGTTTGATTGGTGAGCATTTGATCGTATGTGTGTTAAATTCCTTCTACTTCGGGGAAGAGAAAAAGGTGAGCCTCTAAAAGAGAGGTAATAGTATCGCCCAAGAAGAGACACACACAAACAATAGTATCTTTCTAACATCTAGCAGAATAGTCCACAAGGGGTGTGATGTTCATTAAAACCAATAAATGAGAAAGGTTTTTCTAATATCCAGCGGAATATCCACAAGGATCCGAGAAAAAAAAAACATTACAGCACATTCTCATTAATCAACATACATGACTCTTCATATTGCATGTGTGTCCTTTGGAATTTCACTTTACAATACATTTTGAGTGCAATTTACATGATCCAAAATAATGATGTGGCATATGATGACTTGTAAAAGGAAATGACATGACAGTGATGACATGGACTACATGATGATGTGACAGTGCCAAGATTTCATGTTTTCTTATTATTTCTGTGTGTCTTCTTGAACAGATGGTACATGTTCTTCTTCTTACTCCTTCTTATGACTCGAATAAGAGGATTCTTCCATGTGATGTTGATCTTCATCTTGTGTTTGAGATCGATGTTCCTTTTCCTTCTCACCTCTTGATCATATTATCTCTTTGTCTCCATATGTGTCTTCTAGCATGTCCTCCTTCTCCACCTCCTTCTTCATCATCTTTCCATAGCATGATAGAGTTCCTGCATTTCCAATTCACTCATGACAAGACACCATCAGTCCTATAAACCCCTAATCTAAGATGGTCCACATTGATCCATTGATTGAGCTAGAACTAAGTGATAGGCTGGGAAAGAGGGTCAGTAATTGCGCAATTTTGCAGCTCAAGTAGTAAGGGGTGAATCTTGAGCCTTGAGACTACACAATGTGTAGTTCAAGCTGGGTTGAGGAAGAAGATTACATATTTTTAGAGCTCAGAGTGATAGGATGAGTGATTTTGTGCTGCTTCAGCCAATTGCATAGTTCTGGAGGGAAGATGAGCCCAGTTGATTGTAAATTATGCAGTTCAAGAGCTCATGGATGAGGGTTGAGCCTTGAGACTATGCAGTTTGTGGTTCTGATAGGATTGGGGAGACAAATTGCCTAGTTTTTTAACTCAGTGGGCTCAACTCTAGGGTTTGGAACTTCTTGGGAAAAATACGCAGTTCTGGGAGGCAGAGGAGGTTGGGAAATTCTGCAACTCAGAAGCTTAAGGGATGAGTTTAAGGCTATAGATTCTGCAGTACGCATTTGTGGTCAGGCTGGGAAGATGAATGGCGCAGTTCTGGGAGGCAAGCTCGGGCTTGAGCACTGAAATTGTGAAGTGCATAGTACTGAAAAGAAGGAACTGTGCATTGCGCAATGTCAAGGGACAAGGATGCAGCTTGAGGGTTTGAATTGCGCAGTGCACAGTTAAGGAAGGTCAGATGAGGTTAGGTTGTTGGGTAACTTATGTAAATTGGCTAAGTGTGGAACCGAAGAGACTGATGCGAAAATTGATATGACTTGACTGTGATCACACACTTGAAAAATTTTGATGACACAACATTGTAGATCATCCAGACACTCTGACAACATATTTCCCTAAACACGAAAACCTTGTGATGACTTCATGAAAAGTGTGACAATAAGGATACACTTTTCCACGATCGTGACGACACTTGTGCGATAATGCCTAAAAATTTAGGAATAAGTGTGGTTGATGTTTACATGGTTATAAAAACTCATTCACACAAAGACTACCCCTTGAAACCACCAAAACAAGCATGCATACATTGTGCGACAGTGAACATGTGAAAAGATGCTAATTGCTAAAGTGTGAACGAATCTTGTTATATGTGGACGGCCATGAAAGTAACACATGCCAGAGAAAAGATAACATGAAAATGACACTAATTAAAGTAAAGGAAATCGAAAGAAATAGCTGAAAAAATGAAAAGGAAACTCGTGAAAACATAGGCGCATGAAAGCGACAGTTTACAAAAATCACCGAAATTGAAGTACGAACGCAGCTGGAATATGAGAAATTTTCATTGTTAGTGTGCACTGATTGTCGACATGGATTGGACATCATACAGAAATAGTCTTGATGGAACATGTTATGTTTGTCAAATCTTGCGTAGAATAATGCGCTCATGAACTTATTATGGACTCAACATGTGTTTGAAAGTGACTTCAACACTTCCAATCCAAGAGGGAGCTAAAAAAACATCAGTTGACCAAGAATTGAATATGGAACGACTGATCACAAGATCCACTGTAGGCTCCAAAATTCGAGCGTGAGAAAAATTTTGGAGGGTGTTTGTCACAGCGAAAAAATTGGCGACACATTGGTAGAAATCCAACTTCTCTTCCTTGGTCAATTCTTCCGTGCAGGGTCTAGTTCTTCATGAAGTATTGATTCATCGTTTATATTACCATGGCTTCCTAACTTGCCCCATGCATAAACATGGTCCCCTTCATATCTTTACTTGGTTAAACACAAACATAAGTCCAACGATCACACAATGTTTTGAATCACGGTAGGGTAATGAAGTTCATGAGCTTTATATTTTCAGAGTATAGTTTTTCATCTTTGGTGTTGCTCCACTTCTAGAAAGCCTAAACAGTACCCCGAAAATTTCACTTCAGGGACACAAAAATTTCTCCGCTTCTAGTGAGCCTGGAGAGTACTCTGGCGAAGTTTCTTGCTTCACCTCTCTACGCAGGAAGCCTTTATCTTATTTCACCTTTGTTTATTTATTTATATAGGACTATGCATCGGCACTTATTTATTTCATGGGTGGAAGAGGGATATCTACTTATTGAGAGAAATAGCGGTTGTACCTTCAGAGAAGCATGCGTAAGACCTCTGATATTGGTTTTCTCATTTAGATTGTCCCCTTGTCCTTCTCTACTTAATTGGATTAGCTTGAAAACACCGAAACATAAAAACTCGAGTGTAGGCATGACATTTCCAGAATAAACAGGGAGGTCATGGTTCGACACAAGGATTTCTTAATGTAAGGATCATATTTTCCTTCGGAACATCATCGACGAAAAGATGCAACCCAGACAAGGAAGGAGGATAGAGAGTTAGCCAAATGTTGCATTGTTACAAAGTCCTTTTCTATTTTTCCACATTCCCTTTAGACCCAACAAAGAATCTCCATGGAAGGCCTTATCGATAGAAATAAAAGACACAATACAACAAGAAAGAAAAAATGAATCACAAAACATAACATAGCTAAGGAAAACATGGCTAGAAAACACTAGACAAACTACAAGAAACAAATGCAAGATGGATGTGCAAGTAAACTACAACGCAACTATACCTACTCCTAACCTAACCAGCTAGAGGGTAAGGTTCACGTATAATGTAATTTCCAATTTACCCACCGTAGTTGTTCCTGACCTGCATCCACAAAGATACAAACAATTAAAACAAATATAAAGCAATGTGTAACAGAAAATATAAAAAATTGAATAACTTGCACAAAAATTTGAAGGTATATCCTATGGGTATAAAGATGTGTCACAACCACTATTTTCATCCAATTCACATTATTACCTCTCTGATAGAAATAATAATTAGACAAACCTTGGAATATTCTCGTGTATGAGTCTCAATCTGAACTGAACTTCTTCACAATCGTGAGGAAATATTGCAACATTTTATTTGTGACGGAGCTTTCACGGTAATATTTTTCCTACCATTCAGCGATTGGATCATAAGATTCGTGACAATCCTCTTGAAAACCCAGAAATATTTGAAAGATGAAATTTCAATTAGAGGAAATGGATTACGATGGGAATATTTTTATATAAAATAGGTATTATCATATTCAGCAGCCATGTTGTAATATTCCAAAATAGGAAAAATAGGAATATTGAAAATAAATTGGAAAATGCAGTAAACATAAATACATCAAATACATGAGCATATCACTAAGACATTTTATTATATGTAATAGTAGAAATGAAGTACAATAACTTGAGGAAGAGACACTCAAGCTAGGCAAAACAAGCCTGAAATTACCCAAAAAATCAAGACATGAAACATTGTCGTTGCATAAATTGTTGGGAGGCTATGAATGCACAATACTGGTGGAAATAACTGTTGTTGGAAACTAGTAATGAGTATATCTGTTGATAGGGTTCTCGGAAAATGTCGGGATCAAAGATCCGAGCTTTCTAACACAATTCCAAGATAACCCAGAAAGAGTTTCTGGAAATGACAAAGATGAAAAATGCATCCCTAGGGCTGAATTACACTCTGTAGCTGGGTAACTGCTGGGAGGTGGCTGATCTGATGAGAAAATAGTTGATACTCCTCCCCACTAACTTTCCAGATGAAGGGTTGCTCCCTTCATTGGATGATAAGCTCAAAAACTTGGGTTATTAACCCTCCATTGAATCTGCCCTCCTTGATTTAGCAATTCCTAAAGGAGACTGCGTTGTTGAAGGTGGCTAAATATTGGTTTGATTTCGGATGATGGAATGTAGCTCAAAAATCCTCTCCTGAGTGGACACTCGAAGTCCCCCGAGAATGAGGGTGGGATTTCCACTTGGCAACACCCTTGTGCTAAACAACACAACAGACTCCGTTAAACAGTTGAAGTTTGAAGAAAGTCATAAAACACCATACATAAACAATATTCAAAATGCCCTCTACAGCTTCCATCCCCTTACTTATATGCTTTGTGAGCCTCCTCCCCCTTGGCCCCACTCAATAATGATGCTACTCTCTTGGATACTTCCTCCCATTATGATTGTGTTTTCCTCCACTATCTCCACTACCTCCATGACGGTGTTGTTGATTTGGTCAACTTCACCCCATCCAAATGCATTGACCCCCATTCACACCAAGGAGTGATTTATTCAACTAGATGCATTGATCCACATTCACATTAGAAGTGGTTTTATTCCTACTAAAGAGATTTATGGGTCCCTTTACCCTCTTATTCATCTATCTTATTGACAAAAAAAAAAATTAATATTCTAACTAGCTAAAAGCTAATTAGGAATATTACACTCCTCCCCTCCCAAATGTTGCTTTTCCTCAAGAAGTTGCAAGGATGGATGTTGCAAAATATTCTCTCCTTTCTAAGTAGCATCCTCACCCAGTAGATTCCTCCATTGAATCAGATATTCTTTAATTACCATGTTCCTTATATGCCTCTCCTGAGTATCCAAGATAGCTTCCAGTTGTAAAACCATATTTCCCTCATCATCAATAGGTGTGAGATCCATAGTAGAAACTACATGTTTTCCAATGGCCTTATTGAGGCATGAGACATGAAAAACGTTATGGATCTTACTCCCAATGGGGAGCCCCAACTCATATGCTACTTCCCCAACATGATGGATCACCCTGTATGGCCCATAGAAATGGGGCTTAAGCTTCTCAACCCCCTTCTCCTTCAGCATAGATTTATTGTAAGGCTGAAGACAGAGATAGACCAAATCATCCACCTAAAACTGTCTCTCCACCCAACCACGATATGCATACAACTTCTGCTGATTTTGGGTTGCAACAATGTTTTCCTTAAGAGCACGGAGTATATCCTAACTCTCTTGGATCCACTCTTTGGCTCTAGGAGCCTTTCTTGCTCCAAACATCACATCAGCAAATGATAAATAATCATATCCATATAGAGCCTGAAATGGAGACATACTAATCAACATATGAAATGTCGTATTGTAGCAATATTCTCCCAATTGGAGCCAGTGCAGCCATGCTCTCTGCTACCCCAAAACATAGTTTCACAAGTAGCCTTCCAGCCACTTGTTTACTATCTTTGTTTGCCCATCTGTTTGGGGGTGATAAATGGTACTCTGTGTCAACTCGGTACCCACCAAACGGAAAATCTCTTGCCAAAAGCCACCCATGAAGCAAATATCTCTATCACTGACTATGGTCTTAGGAAGACCGTGAAGTCTAAAAACATATCTAAAGAAGAGCTCGGCCACTTGTGAAGTAGTGTACCATGAATAAATGGTGAAGAAATGTGAATAATTTGTTATTCTATCAATGACCATAAAGATACAATCCTTGCCTTGTACTGCTGGAAAATTGGTAATGAAATCCATAGAATTCTCTCCCATTTCCCTTCTGGGGTAGGAAGTGGTTGTAACAACCATGCAGGATGGTTGTTCTCTCCTTTATTCTGCTAGAAAAATACGCACTCCCTGATGTTCTGGAGCACATCCTACTTGATACCCTTCCATGATAATCTCTCCCTAATGGCCCAATATGTCTTTGTGAAACCTTGGTGGCCTGAGAATGGTGAATCATGTGTTGTATGCAAAATCTTCTCCTTGAGCTTAGAATATCTAGTCAAGAAAATCTCGTCCCACTAATATATGATCTCATCCACCACTATATACCTCTCATCGGTTACCTGCCCATCTAGTATCTCACATGTGAAGCGGTCTTTGGAATACTCTACCAGCAGCTGGGCCTTCCCATCTGTGTCCACACTCATCAATGACAGCGCTGCTGGTCTCCATGATAAGGCATCCACTACCACATTGCTCTTCCCTTTGACATATTCAATGTCAAAGTAATATGCCTGGATTTTGCTAACCCATTTTTGTTTCCACTCTTGCAGTTGCTTCTACTCAAGAAAATATCGAAGACTGTTGTGATCAATCTTCACTCGGAATCTGTTGCCCACCAAATATTGCCTAAATTTGGCCAATGCATGCATAATGGCTAGCATTTCCTTATCATATATGGGATACAACCTCTCATGAGGCAGAAAACTCTGGCTCTCAAAAGCTATGGGGTGTCCCCCTTGCATCAATACTGTTCCAATGCCCTCCCCTGAAGCATCACATTCCAACACAAAGGGCTAGGTAAAATCCGGCAATACCAACACCAGGCAACTTCTCATCACCTCCTTGAGCCTATCAAAGGCCCTCTACGCAGTATCTGTCCAACCAAAGGCTCCCTTCTTGGTCATATTTTTGAGTGGTGTTGCTAGTTGGGAAAACCCTTTGACAAACTTCTGGTAGTAGGTGCAGATGCCTAGAAACCCCCTATGTTCTATTACATTCTTTGGTTCTGTCCAATCCCAAATAGCACAGATATTCTCCTCATGGACCATTACTCCATCCACTATAATGATTTGGCCCAAATAAAGCATATATGTGAGCCCAAACTCACATTTGGAGAGCTTAGCATAGAATTGTTTCTCCTCCAGAATGCGTAATAATGTCTCAATATGTTGCAGATGTTCCTCCCATGTGTTGTTGTAAATAAGAAGTTCATCAAAGAAAACCAGCACAAATTTTCTCAATTGACCACAGAAGATGTGGTTCATACAAGACTGAAAAGTAGTCGGAGAATTGGTCAACCTAAAGAGCATCACCAAAAACTCAAAGTAGGGATATCTTTATCCCATATCTTGATATGATGGTACCTAGACCTCAAATCAATCTTTGAAAAGAAATTTGATCCCCTCAGCTCATCCATCAGCTCATCGATCCTGGGAATTGGGTACATATTCTTCATTGGCTTCTTATTCAAGGCTCTATAGTCAATGCACATCCTCAACGTACCATCCTTCTTCTTCACCAAGACCACAGAAGAATCAAAAGGACTGATGTTGGGTCAAATATGTCTTAAAGCCAAGAGATCCTGAATAACTCTTTCAATCTCATCCTTGTAGGCTTTGGGGTGCCTATAGGGTGTGGTGATCACTGCTTTGATCCCCTGCTCCAACTCAATATTGTGCTTAAACCCCTGGTCTGGTGGCCTTCCCGATGGTATGTCCCCAAATACTGTAGAATATCGGTCTAGAATAGACTACACATCTGAGTGGACTGGTGCACCCTTGCCTCATGCCTCTGACATATGCAATTCTATTGCCCATTCTATATCTCCTCTGCACAAATCAACTTCCATTCTATGTGTTGAGACTATCTGAGGTGGAGAGGTGTGCATGCCTATGATCATTTGGCACTTACCGCTCTTCTTGTTTGTCCATTCTATCTCCAAGGTATCCCAATCCATGGCGAACTTACCCAGTGTGATCAACCATTGTACACCCAATATCACATTGGTGTCGGGAATATCAACCACAAAAAAGTGACATGTCAATGTGTAAGTCCCCAAAGTGATAGTCAATGCTAGAACATACTTCACACACTACATGGTTCTAGCTCCTTGAACCAAAAGAGAGAATCCTTCAAAATCATATGTGAGAATGCCTCTCCTCTGCACTAATTGGGTATCAATAAAAGTGAGGGTAGCCCCACTGTCTATCAATATCGACACCCGCTGCCCCTTAATAGTGCCTTAGACTCTCATTGTCAGATACTTGGGAACTCCCCACAAAGCTACAAGGGCTCCTCCCATTGGAGAAAATGCTCCATTTCCACTTCCTGGTGGTGGTGGATCTCCTCCTAGTGCTACAACACTGGAATCTCCTTCCAACTCTTCTTCTTCCTCTTCTTCACTATTGGACAATACCTTAATATAATGTGCCTTCCCGACATCACACCGGTGCTCTAGTGCCCGTGGTTATTGGCAAGTGAAGAAAAGCTTCTTCCTCCTCAAATATCTCCTGACATAATTACTAATAGATCCTTTATCTTGGTTCCCCTTTGAGGGAGGAACCTTCATATATTTCCCCTTTGAATGAAAAGATGGATTTTGCTGGAATGGAGCTCTTGCCCTTGGCAAGGCATCTTGTAAGTCTCTAGCCCTCTCAATGGAATCTTGGAGCATAGTTGGTCTATTTAATTTCACCAACCCATGCAAAGGCTCTTCTAGCCCATCAATAAACATGTACACTCTTCTACCTACAGACAGATCTGGCACCATGACTCAAAGTTTCAGCAATTTAGAGATATAAGTCTCCAGATTTCCTGATTGCTTGAGCTTAGCTAGCTCAACAAAGTGAGCCTCTAGATCTCTTCAGTCAGATATTTCTACCAGTATCCATTCTACGTATGCAGTCACACCTGCATGGCCCAATGTAGATAGGTCATGAATCCACCATTCATGTGCTTCACCTTCAAGGTGAAACACTGCTATCTTAATAGCTTCAATCTCTAAAACTTGGTTCAGCTAGAAATAGATGTCTAATTTTTCTACCCAAGCCTTGGTTGTGCACTTGGGTGACCCATAAAAAGAGGGAAAAAAGAATCTACCCATAGTACAATGCAAATCATTGATTTTCATGTACCCTCCATTTCTATTGTTATTACAAGGTCTTCTATTATCCTTAATCTGACATAACTCTTGGAAGTTTAGGTGCTCTTTGAACTTTTGAGATTGAGATTGATATTCCAAGAAGTAATCACCAAGAGCCTCCTGTTCTTGGGGTCCTCCAGCCCCATTTCCCACTGCTAGGAATGTAGGCATGGTGGAGCGTTGTGAAACTTGCTGCAATGCCACTTTCTCACACCAATGATGTGAAGTGCCAAAACTTTCTCCATGTTGGAACCCTCTTGGGGTTTCCTTTCATCTTTCCACCCTCGTCTCCTTGATTTGTTTGGAAATATCTTCCATAGTTTGTAGAATAATTTTTGCAAACTCTTTTTCATCCATTTCTCCAGATGTCATAGATGCAGTGCCCCACAAGCTGAGCCAAGATTATGCTATGATACCACTGTAATATTTCAAAATAGGAAAAATAGGAATATTGAACATAAAAGAAGAAAATTCAGTAAAAATCAATACATAAAATACATGAGCAGATCACTGAGCCATTTTATTATATGTAATAGCATAAATGAAGTACAATAACTTGACGAAGAGACACTCAATCTAGGAAAAACAAGCCTGAAATGACCCAAAACATCAAGACATGAAACATTGCTACTGCATAAATTGTTGGGAGGCTATGACTGCGCAATCTTGCTGGAAATAATTATTGCTGGAAACTAGGAATGCGTAGATTTGCTAATAGGGTGCTCAGAAAATTCCGGGATCAGAGATCCGGACTTTCTAGTACAATTCCAAGATAACCCAAAAAGGGTTTCCGGAAATGACAAAGATGAAAAATGCAGCCCTAGGGATAAATTACGCTCTGCAACTCGGTAACTTCTAGGAGGTGGATGATCTGATGAGAAAATAGCTAATACTCCTCCCCACTGACTTTCTAGATGAAGGGATGCTCCCTTCACTAGATGATAAGCTCATAAACTTGGGTTATCAACCCTCCACTGAATCTTCCCTTTTGGATTATGAAATTCTTGAAGGAGACTGCACTGTTGAAGGTGGCTGAAGATTGGCCTGATGCCAGATGATGGAATGTAGCTCAAATAACCTCTCCTGAGTGGGCACTCGAAGTCCCCTGAGGATGAAGGTGGGATTTCCTCTCGGAAACACCCTTGTGCTAAACAGCATAGCAGACTCCTCTAAATAGTTGAAGCGTACAGAAAGTCATAAAGCACCATACATAAACAATATTCATAATGCCCTCTATGGCTGCCATCCCCTTCCTTATATGCTTTGTGAGCCTCCTCCCCCTTGGCCCCACTCAATAATGATGCTACTTTCATGGAGACTTCCTCCCATTATGATTGTGTTGTCCTCCACTATCTCCACTACCTCCATGACTGCGTTGTTGATTTGGTAAACTTGACCCCATACACATGCATTGACCCCCATTCACACCAAGGAGTGATTTATTCAACTAGATGCACTGATCCACATTCACATTAGAAGTGTTTTTATTCCTACTAAAGAGATTTATGGGTCCCTCTACCCTCTTATTCATCTATCTTATTGACAAAAAAAAAATTTAATATTCTAACTAGCTAAAAGCTAATTAGGAATATTACATATGTTGAGACAGAATACTGACATAACCATCAATTAAGGTTGAAGTTCCTCAACTACTCGACAAAAATCCGAATGGTGAGAAGTTTGACCATGAAGATCGAAGGATGTAAAACAACTGTCAGTGAATATACTGGTGGGAAAATTATAAAATGAATGACAATCATCAAGGAAATAATAATTATCATATGGGTTGATTAAATCATCAGATTATCAGTTTGTAATAAACCAAGATAAATAAATTTGAACAGTTTCGCAAATGATTTGAATAATAGAATCATTGTCTTCGTATGATGAATGTGACAATCTATTTCTTTGTTACTAGTAACACACTACACTAACGTCGTAATCACCGGAAGAAGTGGAAAGAAATTCCAATAAAGCAGACACATGACACTGGTCAATATGCAATGAATGAAAAAAAAATTATTCGCATAATAACTCATACATTCATTCGCACTCAAGAGGATTTCAGGTGTGATGAAGAACATGATTCGCAATATGGTATTCACAAGGAAAGCTGGGAATTGATTAGCATGAAACAAATTTCATAGATATGATTCCTTTAGCCAAATATTGTCTTTGGGATGATCGACTTTGCAATTCCATGATTCTATGAGAGATACACATCCCGAACACGAGTTTGAAGCAAGAGATTTGAATGAGGATGAATGAACTGAAAAAGATTCTTGAATCTGGTTAGAAGTAAAATCTCGAAAGTTTGAAATATTAAATAAAAATATCAAACATATTTTAGGAAGAGAAACCACATCTAACTTAGTCTGGGGGGCTTACCAAAGTTTCAAGATCCTGACATAACGATCAACGGAATTTGAAGTGCCTCGACTCCTTGGTAGGTCCGAGAACTTTCAAGGATTGTAAAATCACATTTTGAAGCTTGAACCGGATCATGCATGGTTTGTGGATAGCTAGAATAAGGCCACTGATCACCAGATGGAATCCATCTCTATTACTGATTTTACCAGATTTTTCAACTTCAGCAACTAGATTTATCAAGTCAAAAGATTCTTCTGATCACAAATTAAAAGATAAATGAATCAAGGAAATTGCGTGAGCAAGTTGATTTGAAGATTTGTCTTCATGCAAGAGAATATATGATGAGGAATGGGAAGGGTACTCCATAATTTTATTGTTTTCAATTTCATCATGGAAAATCTCACCTCCTTATGTCAATCGAGAAGATAACTCATCAAATGAAGAACCTAAAAAGCATGGAGTATCTCCATCACAAGTAGATGCATCGCAAACTACAGAACACAAAGGATGGTGAGATGGAGAGGAAGTTTTGATAAGCACATATTCTTTGATTGAATCATATTCTGGATCTAAATTAAAATATTCATGAGAAACTAAACGATCACCTAATACGCCTAAGCATTTATGATTGCATACATCAATAAAGTCATCATCATTGGAATGATTGTTTCTCAAGGCTATGGGATGATCAAAAGAATTGACTACATTCGAATCACTACCGAGATTAGTAGATTGAAAATCATTCAATAATGGAGGTGCATCATCTTCACATGGAGTATTTTTTAAAAGAGAAGAAATATTTAAATCATCTTCACCTTCCTTCTCCTCTAGCTATTTAATGTGACTACCTTGTATCGGTTCGCAATTTGAACCAACAACACAAAAATCAAGAGAGTGTGAAAAAATAGTTGGTGGAACAGATTGCTCGAGCGGATCATGTTACAAAGAGTCATGGCATGTAGATGATAGAGGATGACAAAAATCCATATGAAATTCGAGACTAGAGTTATGAACATTAATGTCATCTTGAAAAATGGAGGATTTAGTATTCACCATCGGCTTCATGAGCCATTCTGGAATTTCCTCCATTGAATCTGAGTCATGAAAAGTAGAAGAAGAATGAGAAGATGGATTAGGAATTTTATTAGTAGATCTCCCAACATTATTATCATCACAAGGAGGCACCCTCATCGGAACTAGAAAAGGAGGAGGACAAGGAACAAAAGGAATAGTGGGTTCTCCTCTAAAATTAGAGGTGTCTCATGATTCACAAGAGCTGGGGGAGTAGGAAAATCAGGCGATTTAGGTTCACCGTGTAAATAGATAAGAAACAAGTGCTCAAACTCTTGTTTCAAGAAATCCCAATAATATATTCTTCTATATTTTCATAGAAAAGGTGAAGGAATCGATCATAAAAATACTCAACTGATTCGTTAGGCTTCATTCTTAAGAGATTGATTCTTCTACAAACATTTCGGTGATTATACCTACCAAAGGCTTGATGAATCTCCCCGAGGAAATGATGAAGGGAATGAATGGACGTAGGTGGAAAGGTATGGCACCATCGATTAACACGACCTTCAAGGGTGAGGAAGAAAAGCACGTAAGAAAATTCATCATCATTGATTTCGTAAGATTCAAAAAATTTAAGAAAATCATAAATATGCTCAGTTATGGATGTTTCATCCTCACCATCAAAATTTAACTGAGACAAGTGATAGAGAGGCTCATTAAGAATTGAAAATTTATAAATCAAAAAATTAGAGAAACACCCCAAGAGCAATATTTGAGGATGAGCCATTTTATATAAGAGTTCAAACCAGATTCAACGGGCTCAGCTTGGCATTTGTCCCTCCTTCTAGTGCCATTGTTGATATTGTTGTAAATATTTCAACCAATGAGTATCCCTGATGTGAAGTCCCAATTATCCCTCACATCGTTTGGAGTAGGAGCCCCATCCGAAATATTGGCCTGCTTTCCATGTATTCTTAATGATATGCCTTGGCTCTAATTGTTGTCAAGAGAGAGGGGTGAAAATGTACCTTCAAAAAGAAAGGGGGTTTTTCCTGGTGATTTTTTGATTGTATGTGTTTCAAAGTCCTTCTACTATGGGGGAGAGAAAAAGGTGAGCCTCTAAGAGATAGGTAATAGTACCTCCCAAGAAAATACACACACAAACAATAGGATCCATCTAACATCCAGCAGAATGGTCCACAAGGGGTTGACATTCATTACAACCAATGAATGAGAAAGATTTTTCTAATATCCAGCAGAATAGTCCACAAGGATGCGACGGAATTAACAACCATTACAACACATTCTTAATAAAATAAGTACTAAAATAACCGAAATAGTTCAACTACTTTACAACATGTGAAAGAAAAAATGAAATATAAATATCCTCATAATAGTCTTACAAATATCCATAATCCATGCATGAAGAATATGTTGGTCCATAGGTATTCTGATATGAAGTAAAATTTCCAAGACACATGTATACAATGAACATCACTAGCTCCAATAGTGGAGAATTGGAGCCACTCCTTGCTCCACAAAATAACTATCTTATCTCTCTAATTATTTGTGGGGGAGCCAAGGTGAAAAGTCCTTTGCTCATACAATGAGGGTGTATATATAAACAAGGGGTGATGCTTCAACCTCCTTTACTCTTTGACTACCCTCATGACCATTTGACTTCCTATGAATTTTCAACTTACATGACTCCTCATATTCCATGTGTTTCCTTTGGAATTCCACTTTACAATACATTTTGAATACAATTTACATGATCCACAATAGTGATGTGGCATATGATGACTTATGATAGGACATGACATGAAAATGATGATATGGACTGCATGATGATGTGACAATGTCAAGTTGTCATGCTTTCTTCTTCTTTATTTGTGTCTTCTTGAATAGATGGTACATGTTCTTCTTCTTCCTCCTCCTTATGACTTGAATTTGAGGATTCTTTCGTGTGATCTTCATCTTCATCTTATGTTTGAGTTTGATGTTCCTTTTTCTTCTCGCATGTTGATCATCTTATCTCTTCAGCTCCATATTTGCCTTCTAGCATGTCCTTCTTTTCCACCTCCTTCATCATCATCTTGCCATAGCATGATAAAGTTCACACATCTGCAATTCACTCATGATAAGATGAAATCAGTCTGATAAACCCCTAATCTAAGATGGTGCACATTGATCCACTGACTTAGCTAGAATCAGTTGACAGGATGGGAAAAAGGCTTATTAATTGTGCATTTTTGCAGCTCAGGAAGTCAAGGGTGAACTTTGAGCCTTAAGACTGTGCCATGCAGAGTTCGGGATGGGCCGAGGAATAATATTGTGCAGTTTCAGAGCTCAGGGTGATAGGTTGAGGTATTTTTCACTGCTTCAGTGAATTACATACTTCTTGTGGGAATATGAGTCTAAGTGATTGCGAAATTGCATAGTTCAATAGCTCAAGGATGAGGCTTGAGCCTTGAGACTTCACAGTGTGCAGTTTAGATAGGGATGCGAAGACAAACTATGCAATTTCTAGACTCAGTGAACTCAATTACGGTTTTGCATTTCTTTGGAAAACTACACAATTCTGGCAAGCAGAGAAGGTTGGGCCATTGCATATTTGTGTAGCTCAAGAGCTCAAGGGATGCGCTTGAGGCTAGAGATTTTGCAGTGCACAGTTGAGGCCAGGATTGGAAGATGAATTGCACAGTTATGGGAGGAAAGGTCAGGCTTGAGCACTGAAATTATGAAGTGTGCAATACTAGAAAGAAGTAACTCCACATTGTGTAGTGCCAAGGGAAAAGGATGCAGCTTGAGGGTTGGAACTGTGTAGTGCGTAGTTGAGGAAGTTTGTATGAGACTAGGCTGTTGGGAAACTTCTGAAAATTGGCTAAGTGTGGGACCGAAGAGACTGATGTGAACGGTGATATGACTTGACTATGATCACACAATTGAAACACTTTGAAGACACAAAAATGTAGATAATCCGAACACGTTGAAAACATATTTCCCCCAATGTGACAACTAAGTGATGAATTCACGACAAGTGCGACACTAAGGATACACTTTATGAAGAACGTGACGACACTTGTGCGATAATACTTAAAAATTTGGGAATGAGTGAAAATAATGTTTACATGGTTAGACCAACTCATTCACATAAAGATAACCCCTTGAAGCCACCAGAACAAGTATGCATTTTCATCGTGTGATAACTAAAATTCGAAAAGATGTTAATTTCTAAAGTGTGAATGAATCTTGCGATATGTGGACGATAATGAAACTAACAAATGCTAGAGAAAAGATAACATGAAAACAACACTAATTATAGTAAAGGAAAGCAAAAGCGACAACCGAAAACATAGGTGCGTGAAAGTGAAAGTTTTCAAAACTCACCAAAATTGATGTACGAACCCATCTAGAATGTGAGAAAATATTGATGTCAGTGTGCACTGACTGTTGACATGAATTGGATATCATACAGGCACAGTCCTAATGGAACGTTTTATCGTTTTCCAATCTTGCGTAGAAAAATGTGCTCATGAACTTATTGCGGACTGAGCATGTGCGTGCAAGTGATTTCAAGACTTCCAATCCAAGAGGGATCTCAAAAAGAATGATCTAACCAAGAAGTGACTATGGAACGACTGATCGTAATATCCACGATAGGCTCCAAAATTTGAGTATGAGAAAAATTTTGGAGGGTATTTGTCGTAATGACAACATTAGAGACACACCGATAGAACTCCATCTTCTCTTCCTTGGTTAATTATTTCATGCAAGGTCGAGTTCTTTAGGAAGTATTGACTCATAATTCATATTACCATGGCTTCCCCACTTACTCCATGCATAAACATGGTCCCCTTAATTTATTTACTCGGTTCAACACAAACATAAGATCAATGATCACACAATGTGTTAAATGAGGGTAGGGTAATGAAGTTCGCTAGCTTTATATTTTCATAGTATGGTTTTTCATCTCTAGTGTTGTTTCACTTCCAGCAAGCCTGTATAGTATGACGGTGGAGTCACTTCAAGGAAATAAATATTTATCCGCTTCCAGCAAGCCTGGACAGTACTTCGGTAGAGTTGCTTGCTTCACCTCTTTGTGCAGGAATCATTTCTCTTCTTTCGCCTTTATTTATTTATTTATTTATTTATTTATTTATTTATTTATTTATTTAGGACTATGCATCGACACTTATTTATTTCCTGGGTAGAAGAGGGATCCTGACTTATTGAGAGCAGGAGAGGTAGTCCCCTAAGAGAAGCATAAATAAGACCTATGATAGTGGTTTTCTCATTTAGATTTTCCCCTTGTCCTTCTCCACTTAATTGGATCAGCTTGAAAACACTGAAACATAAAAACTTGAGTGAAGGCATGAGGCTTTGAGAATCAACATTGAGGTCATGGTTCGACACAAGGCTTTATTAACGTAAGGATCGTATTTTCCTTCGAAACATCATCGACCAAAAGATGTAACCCAGACAAGGAATAAGGACAGAGAGTTAGCCAAATATTGCATTGTTACATACTTATTTTCTATTTTTCCACATTCCCTTTCTAGCCAACAGAGCATATCCATGCAAGGAATTATCGATATAAAGACAAAAGAAAGCACAAAACATAAAATGGCTAAGGAAAACATGACTATAAAACACAAGACAAACTACAAGAAACAAATGAAGGATGGATATGTAGGTAAACTACAATGCAACTAAACCTACTCCTAACCTAACTAACTATAGGGTCGGGGTCCTTTATAATGGAATTTCCAATGTAGCCACCGTAGTTGTTCCTGACCTGCATCCACAAATATACGAAAAATTAAAACAGATATAAATAAATGTGCAACAGAAAAGATAAAAACTTGAATAATTTACACCGAAATTTGAAGGTCTTTCCTGTGGGAAGAAAGATGTATCACAACCACTAATTTCATCCAATTCACATTCTTACCTATCTGATGGAAATAATAATCAGAAAAACGTCAAAATTTTCCCGTGGATGAGTCTCCATCTGCACCGAAATTCTTAGCAAGTGTGAGGAAAGATTGCAACTTGTTATTTGCGACAGAGCTTTCCAGGTAAGACTGTTCCAACCATTCAGTGATTGGATCGTACGATTCGCGACAATCCTCTTCAAAACCTCGAAATATTTGGAAAGATGAATTTTTAATTAGATTCATGGGATTATGATGGGAATATTGTGAGTGAAAATAGATCTGATCATGTTGAACCCCAAAATTTATTCTTTTTTACAACCCTATTACACTCCATCCTCCTTTTTTACCCTAATAACTCTAACTAGGCATCAATTTACAAGATTTATGGCTTATCAGGTACATAATCATCTTTTGTTTCATAAATTTCATTGTTCTTTATTATTTAACTCAATATTTACATGAGTTATTGAATTATAGTGATTCCGCATCTAATGTTTGATTCTGCAGCAAAGTTGAAGGTTCGAAGGGTTTTGAAGCTCCCGCTGAATAACAAGGCATATGGGAAGGTGGAAAATAGCTGGCACAATGATTTTTACCTATCCTTATAACATGGATCGATAAGGAAAGCACCGTATCAACTTAGTCAAAGCGAAATTCAACCACCATGGAAGGTGAACCAGGCAAGCGAGAAATTAATGGACGCAAATATTCAACCCCACGATTTGCTTCCTTAATAGAAAATCATGCGACAATCACGATATGTTATCTCTTTATGTTAATTTTAGTCTTTTTTTAGTAGGGTGGGATCTTTATACTCTGAAACAATTATTTGTGAGAGATTATCAATATTCCTCTCGGCATGAAAATCATAAACTAGAATTATTGTTTGAAAAACTTTGTTTTTGCAAACACAAATTGTTTTCGTTTCATTCCTTTTTGTGTGATTTATTAATGTGTATTTAACCTTGTGAAGGAATTGTGATGACACCTAATTCTCGGATGAGCACCCCCTCGAGTTGTAAGGTTTTATTATTTGCAGATAGCATTTCAATTTTGTGTTTTCTATATCATTTCATTAGTCTATCTGACTGCTTAAGTTTTGGTTTTTTAATGAATGCTTAGGATTATTTTTAGAGTAGGATTGTTTAATCATTTTGTTGTAGAGTGGAGTCTAGATCTCTTGTGCACATGGACAAAGTATAGATTGATATATATTTGAAGTATAGTTTTTACATTATAGTTATGTGAACAGAATTTTAATTTGAATATAGATTTAATCTTTCTTTCTGTCAAAAACAATTTAAATCTAGTTTCATTATAAACTTTTCATTTTAAGCAAGTGTTATTTTCTTATGAGGAAGAGTGATATTTATTTCTGCAAGTGTGATCTTTATTTTGAGCAAGTTTGATAGTTCTAGTGTAATCTTCCTTAGGCAAGTGTGATGATTTTATGGTGATTTTAGTGTGAAAATAATTATTTTAATCAAGTGTGATCATTTTCATTTTAAGAGTGACATATTTACTTTCATTGTTAACATTTGCATCTTGATATCTCAATTTAACTTAGGAATTGTTTGAGTAATAAGGACTCCTAACACATATAGTGCACATACATTTCATTAGTATACTAGCCCTAGTTGATGATTCATGTAAGTAATTTAACTCCAATTAAATTACCAAACATTTTGGCATTTTTTCCAAGGAAGTGTATATAGGAGTATTTTATTTTCAATAAAAAAACAATATATATTAAAATGATATGCATAGGGAAATAAATTATAGAAGTAGATTTGTGAGTTCAATTCCAACATCACCACTCACCCCACCAAGACCTCGTAGTACCACACCATCCATCGAAACTCATATTCCATCAATTGCAGGGAGACATAGACTTCCCGAGGTACTTAGATCTAAAATCCAACCTAGAGATTCACCAACTTCCTCTACTGAAACCGTAGTAGAAGAGGAAGATCCTACACCCCCAATAGAAGGAGTAATATTTCTATATTCAACTGGAGAACAAATTCTAGGACAAGAACTGAAAATCCCTAGTGAAGAAGAAGATGAAGAAACATATTTTAACTTTCCATTAAGAGAAGAACCAGAGGAGGAACTGAAAAATTGAATTTTGGAACCTTATATTAGCATTGAAGAATCTACAATGGCAGGAGAAGGGGAGGGATAAATACATATTGTGAATGTTGAACAACCTAGGATTGGAGGTGGAATAATAGGTGGAAGAGGTGGAGGAAGAGGAAGAGGAGGTTGTAGAGGAGATCCAGAAACTTTTGAATTTCCCATATTTGATGAAGATACCACTGCCAGAATGAAAAATATCTCACCCTCTATCCTCCCTAATTTCCATGGATTAATAAATGAGGATCCTAGATCATTTCTCTTTGATTTTGATTTTTTGTGTAGATCCTATGCTTACTTGCTTGATACTCAAAAATTGAAATTGCTTCTAGCCACTCTTAAAGATGCAATATTAAAATGGTTTATGGGATTAGGAACACATACCGTAAGAACATATGAGGAAATGAAATATGTTTTCTTAGAAAAATACAAAGATTATTGTATGCCTCATAACTTTAAATATGAAGTCTTTAAAATGATGCAAAAAGAGGATGAAATTTTTGAGGTTTTGGTTTAAATATTTGCTTACAATCTTAAAAGGGATAAATATCATAGCAGAGACCATTGACAAATATATTCCATGGCCTTATTTTGACGGGTTTGCACAATATGATAGATGTGGAGGTGGTGCTATCTTATATCTTCATGAGGAACATCACTTCAAACTAAGAATGGGTTTAGGAAGAGGCACCAACAAATTTTTTGAACTATCCAATCTCATACACCTTCTCTCATTTTCACTTGGAAAAGGATGCAGGAAACTTCAGATATTTGGAGATTCCAAACTTATAATTAATTGGTTCAATCAACAATATATTTATCATGTGCACACATTCTAGAACCTGTTGGGTGAATTTTTATTATTGAAATCACAATTTGATATGATTTCATGTCACCACATTTTCATGGAGAGCAACCAGCTTTCTAATCTACTTTCCAAGGAGGTTGTGTATCAGCCACAAGATTACTGGATGATACAAGAGCAAATTGGACATGAATTCTACCAGTACTTCCACATACCTTTTGATGATAAACATGCACAGGGGGCTACACAGCGCTGATTTTGGGATGATTTACTTTTTTGATAGACATAATTTTCTTATATCAGGACTATGTATATTTATTATCTCTTGTATATTTATTGTGTGACATCATATTACAGTTATGTAACAGATTATTTTATAGTATGTGGCTTGCCACCATATTTTTACATAGGCTTCTTGTGAAGCATCTACAATATGTAATTTTCAGACTATTAATGGAAGTTACAATTTTTCCTTGGGAAAAAAGGGATAAAATGCATAATCTAGATGATGAAACTTTGAAAGCTCTTTTGCTAAAAGCCATTAGAGCTGAGTGGGTAGATCTTGTCAATTTAGTGGGTAAAGGATATGATTCACAATTATCATTTAGAGACATTTGAAAACTTTGTACACATATTTCAAGAGGTAAGGCTAGAACTGAAAATAAAAGATAAAATTAAAATTAAAATTAAAAAATTAAAAAACAAATTAATTAATTAATTAAATTAAATTAAATTAAATAAATAATAAAAATTAAAAATTAAAATAATAAATAATAAAAATAAAAATAAAATAAATAAATCCAAGAGATCATGTTATGTCTAGGATTAATAAATTTGCAGCTAGAACAGTAAGTAGAGCAAAAATATGCAATTTGCTCGACAATTTAAAAACAAATATTTTGGGGAGTCTCAATGAACAAATAGATACCCCTAAAATACAAAACAAGCAAAAGGATGAAAATGTTGCATTATTTATCTTTTGTCCAAAATGTAGAAAGAAGCATGCCTTGAGAGAATGCCCTCTTGACTTAAAAAGTGTAGAAACATGTGCTATATGTGCAGAAAATCATGATACAAAGGAATGTCATTTAATAGCAGGTCTTAAATATATTTATCAAGAGGAAGTAATATCAAATAAAATAGAACCTCTTTGTTTTATTTCTAAGATATCATGGCAAAATCCACAATCAAATATGACTCAAGGTTTCAACACTTAAACATATGCACAACCACCACAAAGTAATTTGACTACACCCATGCCTTGGAAACCTTGGCCTCAACCATGGGCACAAGGATGGAAAAATACTTATCGCAAGTATCCTCAATACCCTCAATTTTAGCAACCTTACCCTATTTTTCCACCACAATATTTTCCTCAGCCTGTTCAACCCTCTCAACCTCAAAATCTGAATCCACAACTTTCATTACAATTTCCATAAAATCCAAATCAATTGCCTTCTCAGCCACTTCCAAATCCAAATAATAAAAACTCACACCCTGTTTACAACGTAGAAGGGCAAAATTTCCAAACTTGCATGATAAATCCACTAGATATAAACAATGTTCAACTTAGATATGGTAGAGTATTGGAAAACAAGTCACCATATGTTGTTATCTAGTAATATGCGAAAGATGAACTCTCTGAGAAAGAGGCATTTCTTCATCAAGAGGAAGATTCTCAAAAACAAACCACCCTTGTATATTCAGATGATACTCTGATTATAGAACAACCTTCAGTTTATGTTCTAAATCCACCTTTTCCTGAAAGATTGAAAATTAACAAAGGGGTAGAGAAACAAATTGTATTGTTGGATTACGACATGATAGATAAACTAAAGAATGTTTGTATAAAAAATCCTTTGTTTCAAACTATTGTTGTATAAGTAAATCCTCTCTACAAACAAAGGTGGTCCCTCTAGCCCTAGAGTGGGTCTAGCAACAAGGGAAACCAGCTAACACCTACTTTCTTAGATCATAAATGAAACATAGATCGAAAGATATGGCCTACCTCGATCTGATGCCACGATGTTTCTCTTGGTAGAAGCTACTTGATCCTTCGCTTTTCCAAAATATATCTTCGTTGCTACCAGCGTTCAATTACCTGCACAAGTGACCAAGAAAATCCAAGAAGCATACAAGTGCAACATGCATATACAAATATAACCTATCTAACTGATCAAGGAATGCTAGAAGTCTTATTCATAAATATGAACAAGAATGGAAAACAAATATCAGTCGTGTCATATTATAAATAGAAGAGGAGTTACAACATGTGCCTTGATGTCGAAGCACTCCATCAGCAGGTCTGAATCTGGGAACGTCTCCAAATCACTCATTTTCAACTCAGCGTGGGAAGGCTAAGGGCTCAACTCTCTCCTTCAAAGCTTATGGAAATCTTCAAACCTCTCTCTATTATGCTCTATTTTGTTCTAACTATTAGAGGCATTGGAGGATGATGAATTTATAGAGATGGAGTAGGGGACATGGATCCAATTATAATGGGAAAAAGGCTTATCTCTTTGGGAGGTTCCTCTTTTGTGGGAAAAAGAGGCCCAAGAGAGGAATCTTGGTCATATCCTGACCAACAAAAGTCTATCTCTCTGTTGTTGAAGCTTCTAGGCCATGAAGCTTCGTTTCCTTTTTTAAAAATATTCCAGAAGTGGATCAGCGTGGGTGTGATGTCCATAGTAGTGTCGATCGGCGTTGATCACAAGCTTTGGATGGGTCATGAGCACTGGTGAGACACATAGAGGTTGCGTTGCTCCAAAAAGATGGGTTTTTAAGGAGATACTCCAGGAATGATCAACAGAGAGTTTGTTCTTCAAATTGAAATGGATGTAGTGACATATTTTCATGATGGAAAAGGTACACATGGGTCACTATTTAGGGTCCTCTAGGATTCGATAATAGGGAGTTCAGCGACAATGACAAAATTTTGTGTAACAGATTCCCCCTAAAGCATGAAGGAAGAATGAGAGTGGGGTGAAATGCTTTACGAGAACATGCCAAGACCTAGACATCATCATCGAAAAATCTGCAAATCAAGTACATATATACAACTGAAATTTCTGATATAAATACATGAGTATAAGGCATGGACGTAGCCATCCGTAAAAGAGATCATGTAAATAGGATCCATAGTATGGACACGGCCATCCAGCAATAAGAAGGATCACAAATATGGACTCAGGTATGGTTGCAACCACCCGTCAAAAGAGTCATGTATAGAGTCATGAATAGCTCATATCACCTCACAGCCTGGACTTTATCAGAAAAAATCTAGGGTCTTGCGCTCTGTCACGACCTGATCAAGTACAATTTTAGGCATGTGAATGAGTGAGCTGAAGTCGAACATGCAATAAAGCACCTAATTACCATCCAATAATGTAAATTGTTAATAGGCACAAGAGAGACCACCAATAATGACGATGGCCCTCAAGGTACTAGCAATACAATACACAAGATGTGAATAAGTAACCAAAGTTGAAAACTTGTGAAATCATTAGATCGAAGGCCAATGAGGTCAACCTATCGCCGAATGTGAAAAAACTGCCATTAAGACATGTAGGCTCTAAGGTACTAAAAGGAGTATCTAGATCAACTCCACGGATAATGAGCTGAAGTCGACATGAAGCGATCCTTCGAAGGAGGGCCATGATGTATCCCACATCATCGACACGAGACATAGGAACAAGATGCTTGTGAATCAAGACTGAACAGAGAATCATGAAATGAAAAACTGTAGAAGGAACCTCTCTTGAACATATCGTCGACACGAATCCGGAGTTTGGCAGTATTTGAATCAAATGAAATCAGAGGTCATGTTGAAAAATGGTAATTGAATGAGAGGAAAACAGATTTCCCAAACCCATGGAGGCAAAGTGAAAAATTTAGGATGTCCCCAACCCGACACGAACTGCAGACAAGTGTCATGTTCAAGAGCGACAAACTGTTGACGCAACTGATAAATACTTCCATTTTTTCCCCACCATTTCTAGCGAGTACCCCAATTATTTTTGAAAACAAGATTGAAGGGATGCTTTTCATATAAGTTTTTCCTTCGGAAAAATCCATCCTAGTACATTTTACAAGCCCTAGGAAGGAGGAACTTGGTAGCATCATGGTGACGATTCCAGTGTCATTAAATTTTAACGAGGCCAACAAAGGTGAAACTCGGTGCCCTTTCATGTTTAGAGAGTTTGAAAAGAGGTGGTAAATAAAACTCCACAGGGCCCTTTTTGTAAATAGTCTCTCAAATCCGAAAAAGTAGAAAACAAAGTTTGAGAGAACCTCTTAGTCGTGATAGAATAAGGTATTCCTTTTTCCTAAATAGTTTATCCCAGCCCAAAAAAGGGGTAAACATATATTGGGTAAACGACATTTTGTTTACTTTAACAAGTTTAAAACGACCAATACTCGACGATATTTTCATTTTTTGAGAGTCAGAAAAGAGATTAAAGATGACTCCTAGGGGATGAATTTTTCATTTATTTTTACCGAGTTTGAAAAAGTAATAAACTAGAACTCATTTCATATCATCAGTCAAATTTTTAACCCTGTTGCTACACAAGAATGAACCCATTATCTGTTCTCAAGGAAAAAAATAATTAAATATATTGGAAAAAACCCTAAAATTGACTTGAACATTAATAAAAATGAGAAAAGTAAAAGCATTTTCACTTTTTACTTTCACAAGTCTTGCAAGAGGTTTTTTACCCTTTTTACCTTGATTCTTCAGGAGTTGATTGTGGGTGATCCAGGAAGTTGATCGATGAGCCGTTGGTACCAGGTAAGAGCCATGCACATTATCTCTGTTTTCATACATGTCTCGGCATTTTTTATGATGTATGGTGATTTTGGGGAAAGAGTTTCAAACTCTTTTTCGCAGTGGATCGGCACGAGAATGCCATATCGCGATCGTGTTGATCTGCAATTTGTTACACAAGTCATGTGCCGATGAGTGCATTTGTTTTTAAAACAGACATGTCGATCATAGAGAGCGTAAAAACACGAAATTTTTTCCAAAAATCACCATCCAAATTCGATTTTTATGCACATATTTCTGATAAAATGTTGTTTAAATGTTGTGACAGGGAGGAATCATGAAACAACATGGTGATTGAATGGGGAGAAATGGAACATTAAGACGTGGAAAGAGAAGCCATGGAGGATCAAGACTGTCTTTATGCTTTGATAAATTTCGGGATCCTGAAATTATATTTAACTCCTGGCCTAAGATCTCAGTTGGAGTTGCTACAGTACTTGGTGAGTATTTGGAACATTGGATTGGAGAGATTTATTATCGGTGACCAAGAGTTGGACATAAATGTTGCTAACATCTAGTTCATCACTGGTCTATCATTGAGAGGGGAACGAGCTCGCCTGGCATGGATCTATATCATGGATGAGAGCATGCATATGCTCATAGGGATGTAGTGTCCAGAGGCATCCAAGTCTTCCAGTGGGAAGGTGGACATAAGAATCATAAAAAAATTGTCGCTCAAGGTAGTCCTATACACCATAACATGTGCCACAAGTGCACAAGCACCACACAAGGCTCCAAGTCTCAACTTCAATCTGCCATTGACTGAATGGCACCCACCATATTTAATTGAGCAGAATCAGTGTTGGAAAATATGAAGAAACAGCTTTCAAAATGAAAAAATGGTAGACTCAAGAAATTTGGATATGGTTCAATCTTAGCAGCATTCCTTCTGGAATGAGTGTCATTGTTCTAATATCAATGGGTGGAAGTGGTCGTGCTCGCGCCACGGGATCCACTCATGATTAGATGGAGCAAGCTGATGCCTCACTCAGGATGCGGGAAACACATGTCATGCAATCCTGCTTTCTTCATGTGGCTGAGGTGTCAACTCATTGTCGTGGAGGACTGGCCGTATTCTGGTACTAATTTCAGAGGTTACCCTGACATTCCACTTCTAGAAGGTGATCGATGGGATGACAAAGGTAAAAAATGTTTTTTTATTATTTTTTGCATGTTTATATATTTTTTTGGTATATATTTTATGATTTTTAAACTTATTTGTTGCATGTGTCAGACCACAAAGGCCAACTGGAATGTCCCCTATAGCCAGAAGAGTGGTGAGGGAATTCGAGGTTTCTCCATATGAGGAGGCAGCAGATGCCAAAGAGGAGATTTCCCAGAACCTAGATGCTTTGACCACTAGTATTTCGGAATATTCTCATGTTCATGATATTCCCCATCGCTATTAGAGGCATACTGTAGGGGTGTCAGACTGCATCCATCAATTACTGCCTTTAGTCATTCAAGCAGTGACTTGCTACCATGAGCACCATGCTAATTAGTTCAGTTTAGCTTTGATTTCTGTAGTTTTAGTTTTTTGGTACCTATGAGTCTCTTTATGCACCAGAACACATGTATATTTGGATTATGATGTACTTAAAAAATTTTGCAAACAATACCGACATATGTGTGTGTGTGTGTGTGTGTGTGTGTGTGTGTGTGTGTGTGTGTTATTTTCCTATTTAATGCGCGATGTAATGATGATCACAGTTTTACAGATTCCGCAAATTTCTATCTAAAACATAATTAGCCAATGCATCCGTTAATGTATTCATGTGTTTTGGAATACGCTGATATGTAATGTAATAAAAATTTCTTTATAAGAGCCAAACACAAAGATACATTCTCAAAATTTGAGGGTTTCTGATGGAATATTTCCCATTGAGTTGAAGAACAACAAGCTGTGAATCAAGGTTAACAACCAGTTCTCTAATGCCAAGAGTAATTGCTTCTGACAGAAGTTCAATGATTGCACTATACTCAGCAATATTGTTGGTTTTACGACCTAAACAGATACCTTATAGATCTACTAACTCACCATTAGGATCATAGATAATCCATGTTGCAGAGGATAAGTTTCGAGTACTATGGCAAGCACCATCATCAAAACCGACATGAGTTAAAGACATCTGCAAATCAAGTAAAACAAGATAAGCATGAAAAATGCTCACAAAAAGCACATCAAAACCAAACTGTACAAAAATGAAAACGCACTAATGTACAAAAGTAATTATACAAAAGTAATTACGCATAATAACTCTTAAGATAAATCCCATTCCGGGGCTTATCCATGGGGTTTCCTTCATAATCAATTAACTCATAGGCCCCTTTTTGCAAAAAATATCTAACACTTGTATGGCACATGCCACATCGGTTCAAATTTCCCTGCCCCCAACTTATTATGAGCTTGGCAATACAAAAGAAACAAGTCTCCTTCAGAGAAGGCACGTGGAGAAACAGTCTGATCAAAATCGGCTTTGACCCATTTCTTCTAAGCTTCAATGACTAAAGCAGCGAAGCGATGAGTTTCATCAAGCCTTTCCAGATATAAAATACATTCCTCTTCAGGTGAGGTATTGGGGAGTAATTCGACAACTAATTTTAGCGAAGGGATCTCGCATTCAATCGATAGAATTGCTTCTAGACTATATACTAGCTGAAAAGGAGTAAATACGGTAGCACTCTTAGCCGAGGTTTGGTAAGCCCAAAGAGCTTAAAAGAGCATGAGATGCCAGTTTCATGTGTGCATCCCAATGGTGTGCTGAAGCATAGTAACTAAGACTTTGTTGACTGCTTCAACTTGGTCGTTGGCCTAAGGGTAGTACGGAATCGAGTTGTCGTGTCACAGACCCAACTGAGTAGTCAGCTAGGCCATCATGTAATGGCGAAAATGGGAGCCATGGTCAGTGACAATGGCTCGAGGAACACCAAACTGGGTGATAACATGATTGAATAGGAAGTGAGCAACATTTTTACCATCAGCAGCATATGTAGGCATCGCCTCGGCCCATTTGGTATAAAAATCGACGACGATGATAATATAAGCATGCCCCCCGCCCGAGCGAGGGTTACGTGTCATGAAATCAATGCCCCATTTAGCAAAAGGGCCGATGGTAATAACGGGGTGTGAGGGTGTGGGTGGGGCGCACATTTTTTGTTGATAAATCTAGTGGGCATGACATTTTCAGATGCCAAGAATGCAATCCTTGAAGATGGAAGTCTAGAAATACCTAGCGTGAAAATTTTTTTGAGTAGTGGCATATCCAGACATATGACCGCCACCTACCCCAGAGTGGAAATCATTGAGTGCTCTCTCAGCCTTTTCGAAAATTAAACATCGACGAAGAATCAAGTCGACGCCGACGCGGTATAAAGTATCTTTGATGATACGATAAGGTTGAGAGTGATGTCAAATGCAATGATGATCGTCTTTAGTCAACTCAAATCAGAAAGTTTGAGTTTGGAGATACACGATGATATCACTGTACCAAGGGTCGATAGTGCTTCTAAGAAAGAGAGTATCATCTGAAATCTACTCATCAAAACTGGAAGAAACAGATGCAGAGGGAAGGGAGCATATTATTTCGATAAAGAATAGTGATTTTATTGATTTGGTAGCAGTAAATTCCAAATAAAATTCTTGTAGGATGATGATACATTTAGAAAACTATCCCCCCAGTAACTAAATTGTCAAAATGTAGGTCATTGGATTGAAATCGGATATCACTGTAGTCATGCGAAGTAAAATGTAATGTTGAAAACGTTGTACAGCCTGAACCACAACTAAAGCTAATTTCTTGACATGGGCATATCGAGTCTCAGTATCCATGAGATTACGGTTGAGTTAATAAACAACGTGTTCATTGCCATCATCGTCATCTTGAACTAGTACCATACCAATAGTATTGGAAGTAGCTACTAGATAAAGGAAATAATCTCGATGGTAATTCGGGCGATGCAGTAAAGGAGTGTTGATAAGAACGACCTTTAATGCATCTAAGGACTTTTGGGAGATCTCATCCCATAGAAATGGGATGCCTTTCTTGAGAAATCGTGTAAAACCTTTAGCTATCTTGGCATAATTAGGCACAAAACGACGAAGGAAATTGGCTTTCCCTTGTAAGCTCTGTAGCTGATGTAAAGATGAAGGAGGGGGTAAGTTAACAACAGCCTCGACTTTCAGAGGATCGAGACAGATGCCTTCCTTGGATACGACAAACCCTAGGAGCCTATCGGATTCAACGCAAAAGACATGTTTGTGTGAATTAAGTTGTATATTATAATGTCTACAGTGTAGAAAAGTTTCTTAAAGGTGAGCAGGATTCGTCACGGCGCTTAGCTGAATGAGCAGGTAAATCATCTAGATAAGGATGAACGATGTTCTTGATATCATTAAAGGCATATGACATTGCTCGATGAAAAGTAGCACCGACATTTTTCAGGCTGAAAGGGAGCTTCTTGTAAGCAAAATTTCCCTAGGGAAAGATGAAATCAGTCTTGTGTTGATTGGTTGGCAGGATGTTGATATCGTTATACCCCAAAAAACCATCCATAAAAGAAAATATCTCACTCCTAGCACACTTATCAATTATTTGATCAATGAAAGGAGTGGGATAGTTATCTTTCGGGCAAGCACGATTAGTGTCGCAATCAACATAGACACGGATAGTGCCCTTCTTTTTATCGACAGTGACTATATTAGAAACCTAATCTGTCAAAGGGATCGGATATATGAACCCAACTTTGAGAAGCTTTTCAAATTCTCCCTTTATAGTGGTTGCCTTTCTAGGATGCACGGGACGAAGTCGCTGACAAATAGGCTTCGCGTTAGGTTAATTTGGTATCTTGTGCACCACTGTACTAGGATTGATGCTAGGAACTTCTTCATATGACCATGCAAAGAAATCCCAAAACTCTTGAAAAATACTATTGTAAAGCTTGATCTCATCTAGAGAGCAAGTTACCCCGATATGGATGTTCTCAACGATTCCTGGTTTGACAGAAATGTCGATAGGCATCGTAGTAGTGATGTTTCCCATGTTTCCTTCAGAAAATACCTCATGCGTCAAGATGGGAATCTGAAGTGGACTGTTATCACTCTCCCAAACTTCCTAAGGCTGATAGTAGGATTAGAGAAAGGTAACCCCAAACCAACTTTAGGTTAGGTAGCTAGCTCTACCCAGATGAGAGAGGGCTCTCTCTTTGTCACTTTAAGCAGTCAAATGAATGGCTGAGTATCATAAGATTTTAGGCTAGATATATGAGCTTGAATAATTATAAAAAAACGGTATTTTGAATGTTGGATAGGAAAGTTGGTGAATGGACTATAAATGAGGTTTTTAGGTCTGAACTTTGAGGTGAACCTACAAGGAGTGTGTGAGGCTAGATAGGTAATTTGGCAACATATTAATCAGTCATCGAGTATAGGATGAAGATGGAATATATTTTTAATGAGCACTGAAAGTGATTTCATTCAATTAAGAAGCAAATAAGCATAATATAGTAAATATTTTCTAAAACAAAGCATGCATGAACATGAATTATGTTATCAAACTTACAAGATAGACATATATGAAGAAGTAGACATGGCATTAAGCATAAGATAATATGAAAACATGAGAAACACAGTTGTTCCAAATCATACCACAATTATCTCACAATATTTCCTACAAATATGTATATGATTTCATTCCACAAACTGGTTACAAGATGTCCACTGCAAAATATGAGACTATCCAACCCAAACCAAGACAAAAGAGAGCCTAATTATAGAAATTTTAGACTATGACACCTCATCAGGTCGAAATCCCATCCAAAATGGATCACAAATGCAAAATATAAGTCATTTCCTAGTTTCTAGGGAGGTTAGAAACCATTCCCTGAATTTTAGCTATAAACTAGGAGTGTTTGTCTCTTACATTAATTACAAATTCCTTCATGATAGGAAGCCAAAACCAACCTAATAACTCAAATGAAAACTCATAGGACAGATTTTCCTTTAATTTTTTATCATTTTTTAGCTTGACGAGTGTCATGAGGGAATCCATTGCCAATTTGTGACAATTCTGACTGAGGAATTTAAAAACAAATTACAGAAGCGTAACAGAACTTTGGATGCATTTTTCAGGGACTTTTAAGAGTCCAAATCCACTTCTGAAAGAACGGTCAGCTATCCCTATGTTTCTAGTTTCCAGAACATCTTCAATTTTTCAAAATGACCCATGGGAAGGCCTCCAAAATTTCATTCTCCCAAGGTTACTCTAGTGTGTTCCAAAAGCATAACAGTGTGTTCCAAAAGCCTAGCAAATCCCTTTGAGAAGGATTTTGGAGGTCTTTCTAGAATATTTTGCGGTGGCAAGTGGTATGTTTGGAAATATTAGGATTTCTTCTACAAAATGGAGTCCTCAAGCACTGAAAACTCGTGTTTCAAACCCCTGAAAAGTTGATTTGATGACAACTTGTCTAGAATTGCAGAAAATTACCTAGAGCAAGTGTATTGTTGGAATTTCTCTCAATCCATAACACTTGTGCATAACCTGAAGGATTTTTTTGTTCTTTCACATATTATTGACAAAACCCTCTTTCACTTTTGTAAAATTCAGCTTCATTACTTCAGAAATGGATTTTGAATCCAAAATGTCCTTGTGATAGGAGGATAAGTTAGTGAGATGAAATGGGGGTGATAGGGCTGAGTAGAAATTCTAATAAAAGTTCATTGCATAGGGTAGTTTCTTTAATTCAATGAAAGTGGAATGAGGAGAAATGGGTAAGTGTAAGGTGGTAAAAATCTTAAAACACAAGAAATTCCCTATTTAGGCTATGAGAATAACTAGTGTAAAAGTGTTTTAGGTTTAGAAGGTGAAATGAGGGCTATGGAGCTAATAAAAAATTCTAAGAAAATATAAGTGAATGTGATGACATTTTAGCTCCACATTGAAATTTGAATGAAATAAAATGGAGGAGTTTAACATGATGAAAACTTTAAAACGCAGTCATTTCCCAATTTTGAGTGTGGGAAAAAACTAGTGAAGGAGTGTTTTGAAATTTAGGGGTCATGGAGCCCAGCAAAAATTTTGATAAAATTGTCGTGGGTAGGTTGATACCTTAGCTCTCCAATGAAGGTGGAGTGAGGGAAAATTAAGGAGTTTAGGTCATTCAAAACCCAAAGCACAGTCACCCTATGTTTTCACTATTTTTACTTTGTAAAATAGCTTAGAAGTAGGGCTTTGATGGTTAAAATATGTTATGGATGGTAGTGTAGGTGATAGGAATATGTATAGATAGGGAATGGGGGTGTAGGAATCATGGTTTAGACGATGGGTTAGGGTTTATTTCAACGGTTAAGTTAGGTTTTTCCACATGAAAAAAAAAATACTTGGACAAGTGATATTGTGGAGAAAAACACAATGAACATGAAATTGTTTTAAAACCTAAAAAATTTGACCAAAAGATAGGATAAGAATGAATACTTACCTTTAATGGAGATTTTACAAGGTAATGGAGACAAGTTGTGATATTTTTGGAAGTTTTTGGAGCCCTAGACAGAAAACTGCTTATTTTCGATAAGCGTAACAACACCCACAGAAGCGTAACAACTGCTAGAAAAGCGTAATAATTGTGGCTAAAAACATAACAGATTTACCTAGAAGCGTAACAATAGGGTTCAAAAGAATAACAAGATTGGTTTGAAGGGTAGCAAGTGCATTTTTAATGGAATTTGAGCCTTGTAATTTGGAGTTTAGACAACCATGGAGGGAAAATGAAGTAGATAGATGCTCTTCTACTCATCAAAAGGTAACAATGAAGGAAATGAGGTTTACCTTTTCCCTTATAAACTTTGAATGACATTTCACTTTTTCCTTTTGAAACTTGTAAATGACCTTTGAACTTTTGCACTTTAAAATGTATTTTTGCACCTTCAAATGAGAGATGAATATAGAATGAACCTCTTTTCACTCTTTGACTCTTGAAGTGACCTTTTTCTTCGCCCTTTGTGCAACTTAGAAACTGACATGTTTCTCTTTCAAATGAGGTAAGAAGGCAGAGTGAAGTTATTTTAAACCCTTTGACATTTGAAGTGACTTGATTGACTTTTGAATGAAATAATGAGACAAACTTCTCCTTTTCATGAAACAGAAAGGGTGTTTTTCAAAAACCTTTGAAATTTTCTCATTAGATATGACCCTTCAAACAAGATGAGATGTATTTGAAGCTTGAAATGACTCTTCTTTGAATTTGAATAGGAAAGTAGGTCCAATTGACCTTCCTTGGAGCTTTGACAGTCAATGGTGACTTTTTGGATCCTTTCATAAGACAATGAGATAGAATTATTATATTTTATGAGACAGTGAAACAAACTGGAGTTGTTTGGAAATTTTTGGAACTTGAGCCATATGAAACAAAAAATATGGCTTTTATTTCATCTTCATAAACATGATTTCTCCTTCATTATGGTTTTATGAATGGAATGGAGGGTTGTTTCCTTGTGCTCAGTGAAAATTTTAAAATTCTTCAAAGGCAGAGATGGACCTAGACTTGACCTATATGAGATGGAGTGACCTAACCCTAGACCTCTTCAGTGATGATGATGGAGATGGTGACGTTAAATTTGATGATGGAAATGGCCTTGATAATGGTGGAAATGAATGGAATGTAGGAATAGCAAACATGATTTAGACCTCTTTAGTGACCAAAATTGTTTTATGAGGACACGTTCGAAAAAGTAAAAAATTTTGACATATGAATTTGTGGAAAAAAAACTAAAATATTTATTTTATCACTGACATACCTGAGCTAACATAGAAAATTCGGAATATGGGAAGCAAAATTTTCGAGACACGAAGGAATTTCTCTAGGGCTTGGAAGAAACGAAGAACGATGATGGGTATCGTCCCAGGGTGTTTCTTCGAGAGACATGGTTTCCATGATACTTTCGTTAGAAGGAAACCTTTCGTTCAAGGGATCAGAAGAATCTGATGAACCAAGCCAAGGAGATTGAGAGTAAGCGTTGAAATTCATACTAGGATTAGTATGATCAGGATCAGGAGTCGAAGCCGAGATAATTTCACAATAATTGATTTCAACAAGGCTTAACGGCATAACATCGCTGAAGGAATCAATTTGATCAGGGGAAGGAATGATCCAAGGATCAGATGTAGTAGATATCATATTGACCTTAGAAGTGTTTGGCGATGCGAGAGAAAAAATAACATTAAGGCAGAATATTTGAAAATTCCTACCCCCACACTTTCACATGGTGCGGTGGTATGCTTTACATATGGCACATTTCTTTCCGAGGAAGTAGAAGAAAAAAAGGACAATTGGTCCACAGTGATGATATTCCCCTGATGCGGGAAATGAAGAACATGAAACAGAGTGGACAGTACACAACGCATAGCGTGATTCCAACTGCAACCGAGTAGAAGATTGTAATTGAGCTTGGCATCAACAACTTCTACTTCGACATTGATCGTTTTTCCTTCCAAAGTGATAGGAAAGTTAGGGAGGATACCAAAAGGACGGGAATCCCTTCCATCGAAAGCCTCCAAATTGTTTGAAGACTGGCTAAGAGTCAGAGATTTGATAACTTTCCAACAAGACACATACATGATATGAGTGGATGCACCTTCATCAACAACTTACCGATGGATTTTATTTCCATTAATAATGACTTGAATAAGGAAATCAAGTTTATTGGGGAGACATGGGACATGGTTTTCAAGATCTAAAGTAATGAGACTCAAGTCAGTCGGATCAGTTCCTCCAATAGCGAATAGTATTGATTTCCATTATGAAGGACAGCTCTGAAGATCCTCTAATGCAGACATAGCAGAAGGTGCTTGAGAAAAATCCTCAACGATATTGTAATTTTGAGAAGCTTAGGAATTTGGGTTATAAGAGTATTTTCTAAGCACACCTTTGGAAGGTGTTCAGATAATGAGATCAGGACTAGGTATTTCGATATAAACAGGACCGGAAGAGGACTAGGTCTTAAATTCTTGCAGAAATTTAATCGCCAATTGCAAACACATGAAGAAAGATCAATCACACATAACACAGATGTTTTTACCGGGAAAACATAAAGCTGAAAACCCCACTATCATATATTATGTATATATCATGGATCATGAAACAATCTCATACAAAACTCTACTCCAAGAGCTCTCAGCACAATATACAATCGTCTCACTGTGTCATACAAAAATTGGCATAAACATGCACCAATTTACTGCCTCCACTACACAATCCCTGTTTATGAAGATCCTTGAATGAATTCGATCTTGCCTTGCCTTGACTGTGCAATCCTTATTGGCATCTCCAATGTGTGTTTGGTTGCACTTGTGCAAACACTATAGTCACAACTGATAGTCAAACAGACTCTTTCACCTATCTCTCAACTGGGTATCCACGGGATCTAACATGCATGTAGTTAACAGTAGTATTTCTTTAGTTGCATGTGAGACCACTGCTTGTCAATTAATTAAATAATTAATTCACAGATCTTTCACTAGTGTATCTTTAGTTACAACTAGCACAACTGAGTTAAACTAAATAACAACTCACATAACTACACATCCAACTCCGTTACAACTTTGTATCACTCAGTTACAATGAAGTCCACTCTGCATGTCCCACCAACTAACCTTAGAACTCGTATTCCTTCAGTCAACTGGTTTTCCACGTCAATTAACTGAAATCAAGTGCTTCAAGAGAATAGATTATTATTTATTGTCTAATTATTATTAAGGGCTAATAATAATTGACATGTGATCTATAAATATACTTCGCCCATGCATTTAAAAATATAATCTCATCTATAAATAGAATTTTCTCCACCGTCTATAAATAGACTCCTGCTATAAATAGAATATTCTCAACATTCTAAAAATAGACATACACCTAAAAATAGCCTGCAAGCCCCACCTAGTGTAGGTGCTTAATTTTCACTAGGACCATCATCTTGTTGAATCTCAACACTCCCTCTCAACAATAAAGGGATTATCCTTCACCTTGATCCTATCTCTATGGTATTCTAATTTGCTCCTGGTGAGCGCCTTCGTCAGAATATCTGCATCCTAATCTTCCATAGGAATGTACTGAAGCAACATGATTTTCCGCTGCACACAATCTCTGATATGATGATACCGGATATCTATATGTTTAGATCTATCATTAAACAAAGCATTAATCGAGAGTTTAATGCAACTCTGATTATCACAATGAATCATTGTAGGATCTAAATGAGAACTGAACAAATCGACTAGGATCTTCCTCATCCAGATAGCCTCACATGCAGCTTCACTTGCTGCCATGTATCCCGCTTCCGCTGAACTGAGTGCCACGGATCTTTGTTTCCTGATGTACCAAGAAATGGTTGTAGATCTGATACAGAAAACCCCTCCTGATGTGCTCTTTCTTTCCATTGGGCTGCCTACCCAATCTGCATCTGTGAAGCCATGCAACTTCACCTCATCCGCATGTCTGTACCATAAGCCATACTCAGATGTGCCCCTGAGATATCTGAGGAAATGCTTGCCCGCCTTCCAAAAGAGCTTGGTAGGCTTAACCATCGCTTGACTAAGCTGGTTCATCGCATATCATATGTTTGGTCTTATACTAACTAAATACATGAGCGAACCCACCAAATGTCGATATATTGTAGCATCCACTACCTCTCCAGATGCAGCATCCTCTTTCCTCCAGTTTCCTGGAAGAGGAGTATCCATGGGTTTGCAGCCCTCCATGTGAAACTTACCGAGTATCTCCCTTGCATACTTGCCTTGAGACACAAAAATTTCACCTTCTCGCTGCCATAATTCCAATCCAAGGAAATAGTGAAGGAGGGCCATATCCTTCATCTCAAACTCCTTTGCAAGGTCCTCCTTGCATGAGTGTATCAGCTGCTCATCACCAGTCAGTATTAAATCATAAAAATAAAGAAAAATGATTA
>CM076583.1:467544170-467748079 GCA_034641835.2 Pinus albicaulis | reverse complement strand
TCCTGGGACCAAAACAAAGAATCCCTCAAAAGCATTAGTGGGTATTTCCCTCCTTTGCACTAGTTGGGCATCAATGAAATTGTGGGTAGCCCCACTGTCAATCAGAATAGAAACCCTTTGATTCAAAATGGAACGTTGAAATCTTAAGGTCAATTACTTAGGTACTCCTCTCAAAGATGCAAGAGCCCCTCCAATAGGAGAAAATTCTCCCTTCCCATCTCTTGATGGTGTTGTATCTCCTCCTGCAGTGTCAGTGCTGTGACCTCTTCTTGGTTCATCTTCTTCTTCCTCCTCATCATCTAAGAAGACCTCTATGTAATGTGCTTTTCCAACAGCACCTCTATGTCTAGGTGTCCATGATTCTTGGAAAGTGAAGAAAAGCTTCCTTTTTCTCAAATCTCTCCGGACTTCATCATCAAGAGGCTTCTTGTATGAAATCTCCTTGGGAGGAACAAATTTTTCTTCCTTTCCCTTTGAGGGAAAGAGGGCTTATGCTGAAAGTTTTCCTTTGCTTTTGGCAAGGCATCTTAAAGGTATCTATCACTCTCAATAGCATCATGTAGGGTAGTGGGCTTGGTATATTTAACCAACCCATGAATAGATTCATCTAAACCATCAATGAACATGTACACCCTTCTTGCTGCAGACAAATCAGGAACCATAATAGATAATCTTAAAAATTCAGAAATGTAAGATTCTATATTACCTGATTGTTTCAATTTTGCAAGGCTCATGAATGGTGCCTCTCAATCTCTTCTATCAAATATTTCCACCAGCCTTCTAGTGAACTCGGAATAAGTAGTCACATTGGAATGGCCCAATTTAGACAAGCCATGGAACCACCAATTCATGTGCTTCACCTTCAAAGTGCAGTGCTACAATCTTGATAGTCTCCATCTCTGGGACCTTGTTCAACTGAAAGTAGATGTCAAGTTTTTCTACCCAATATTTCGCAGAACTCTTGGATGACCCATCAAAGTTGGGTAAAAATAATATGCCCATAGAGTGATGTCGATCATGATTATGAGTGAATCCACCACCTCTATGATGATGCCTTGGTCTTGTTTTGTCCTTTATGTGAAAAAACTCTTGAAAACTCAAGTTATATTTGAATCTCTGATTTTTAGATTTATATTATTCAAAATAGTCTTCAAGGGATTCATGCTCTTAAAACCCTTCATTTTCCACAACCAAAAAGGTAGGCATGGTAAAGCGTTGGGAAAATTGTGGCCGATGCACTGGTTGATCATTCCAGTGGTGAGACATGCTAGAGCCTTCTCCAAGATGAAATAACTTAGGGGATTCTTTGATTCTATCCAATATCATCTGTTTTATCTCTCTAGCAAGATCTTGCATGGCTCTAAGAAGGATCTTAGGAAATCCTTTTCTTCTTCTTCACTTCCAGATGCAGGAGCTTTACCCTTGTCTTCATTGTCATTTGTGTAATAAAATTTCTTCTTATGTCTTCTCTTTAGATACCTCTTATCTCTGTCAGTAAGAGGTTCTTCTTCTTCAAAAGACATATTGGCTTCTTAGAAAGCACAGGTTGTGCCAAGATGATGCTCCGATACCACTGAAATATTCCCAAATGGGGAATGCAACAATACAAGACAGATATGCAGAAAAATAACGCAGATCATCTAAGACAAAGTAGGAGGCCAATATGGAGAGTTTTCAAATGTATTTACAACATAAAAATAGATGTACAATTTGGCCCATAAGAAGCATAACTAGAAATACAAGACTCCTATAGAAGAAAAATCCTCAAAAGAGGTGCTGCAACCATATGTATAGATTGGAAATTGCCTTACAACATTGTTTGATTGGGCTGCAAACGACTATTGATTACACTTTAGATCTAGAGCATATAAGTGCATGAAAATTCAGATCTATAACAAATCCATACACTATAGAGGCTCCTCTTTCAATCCCCCTTGGGGTTTCTAGCAAAACACCATGTACATGAAGTAGATCTGAGGTCTAAGTTTGCAGATCTGCAGAAATAGTTAGATATTCAGAAGTATTCAGAACATGCAGATTAGATATGATATGAACAAGGAATATATCTCCTCAAATGGATCTCCAAAGTGAAGGGGAGATCCCCAACACTTGAAAACCAAATCTACAAATGGTATGCCAAAACACCCTGCAGCAACACCTACAGGAATAACACAGATCTGGAAGTAAAACTACGCTGTAGGGTTTAGAACATGGTTGGCCTCGTGCCAAGATCATAAAATGTAGCCCAATGAATCCAATACATTCCTCCCAATGGATTAGAAGCCTCCTCGACTGAAAAAGGGCACTGAAATGATCTAGATCTGAGTAGATCTAGCCTCCACTTGTTGCAACTTTCAAAGACAACCAAACCCTCAATAGGATATGTGTTGTAGTTGGAAGAAGAAGCTTGGCCTCAAGCCAGATAGTTGACTATGCATTACAAGACTCTCCCAAGAGCTACTCAATGGGAAGAGGTGGGATTCCCGATCAGGAACACCTAATGCTAAACAACATTTGCAATCTAGGCTAAACAACCAAAGAAAGTTGTATGTCTAAGCAGAAAATACATCAAAATCCAATATCATTCAACAACCTTCTCATGCTACCATCCTCTTCCTTTTATAAGTTGAGAGCTTGCAAACCCTAAACCACTTTCAATGAGATCACTTCTTTCACACAAGCCATCTCCATATAAAACTGTGTTGTGCCTCATTGATGGCCACTCCTCCAAGACAACGATGTAGATCTGGTCAAGTTTGACCTAATCAAAATATCCAACCCCTTTCACACCTAAGGGTGCTTGTTAAAAAAGCCAAGATTTAGCCTTTTTCAAATTTGGCAGTGATTTATTCACTGCTTAGGAGTTTTATGGACCTCCTTTACACTTTTATTCTTTAAACAAAGAAAGAAAAAAAAATGAATATTCCAATTAGCTTAGGACTAATTGGGAATATTACACGAGGTCCACTCAAATTTTCACAATTATCTTCTTCAACTCTTCATTTTGAGTTGAAAGAGCCCTGGAATTAACTTTCTCCAATTTTAGTTGTTTAATCACTTTTCCCAACATATTTTCTGCCTTATGAGTGACTACACTTGTTTTAGTTAGGTCATTAACAATCAATTGACCTGTCTGCATATGTAAATTAACTTTGTCAAGTAAAGGGATCTTCTTCACATCAACAGTTAAATTAACAATTTTAAAAGTGTTGGATGACCCTATTGTCATTTCAGATGGGTGGGAGAAAGCAATCTTCAACTGATCTCTTTCTAATTCCATAGCAGTCAACAATTTGGTTTGGTTAGGAGTAATCAAATACTCAGCTTGAGCCTCCATACTGGATTTAATCTTCTGATTATTTTCTGAAATTTGAGAAAAGACTTGCTTGATCAAAGGTACTTGATGATGAACAACTTCATGTCCTGATGGTGAAGCTGGTGCATTCTGAGCATCTACTAATTGGATAAGGAAACCAGGTTGGGTTCTTGGTATTTCTTCAGTCAACCTAGCTCTTTTCTTAGCTCTCTATTCTTCATCTTCAGAATCAACAACTTTATCTTTGCTTCTTTTGCTTAATCTTTCAGAAATGATTGGATTCTGAATGCTAGTACTATTAGAGTCTACAAAACATTTGTTAGCTAACTTCTATACTTCAGGCTTATTGTCATGAACAAAAGCAGAATAACCATTTTCAACTCTTCTATTAGAGATTACCTTCTATGGAACATAATCCCATTTCTCACCTTGTAACAAATGCATGTTTTCTAACATCCTGTTAGCTTCATTTGATGCTTGCCTCATATTCACTTTGAATGGCCCCACATACAGAGGAAACTTAAATAAATGGATTGTCTTCATTGGAACAAAATTTATTTGATCTACATGATGTCTCCAAGGAAAACAATCTCATGGGAACAAAGATAGGTAATATATAAGGCTCGATCCCGACTCCATAAAATCTAATTTCTGAATAATAATCATACACAAACCAATCCCCAAATTTACAATTAGCACTTAACTGAAGAAAATCTTGGGCCTTTGGCAAAAAACATGGAGGAGGAACTCCATTCAAGACCTTATAGGCAATTGACATGAAATAAGCAGCAAAATCAGACACCCCTCCCTCATTTGGTTCATTTCTTATTATATTTGTCCGAAATATTACTGACTGTCTTTTATTATTTGCATCCATAATATTTAGCCCCAAATTTATAAATCCCTCTACATTTTGATACAAGAATAAATAAGCGATCAATGAAGGGAACCTGAAAGACCCGGTGAGGTACAAGATCATGAGCAATGTTAACGTTCTCTTGCCACTAGGAGGGAATATCTAATACCACATTAGGCTTCAACATTAGGGAAAATAACCCAAGCACCGTCCTGTCAATTTGGGCAGCATCCTCCTTTCCAAGCATCTTTGACAAGAATTGTAGTACTGGTTTGACTTCTGCGGAGAAAATATCCAAAGGGAATTCTTTATCATCTGGTGAAAAACGTCTCGCCTCTAGCTTTAGAAATAAGACAACCTGTGTAAACTCCTTCCCTGCAAGACTATCATATAATGCTACCAATGATTCTTCAGTAAATTGGACATAAGACTCAGACTCAGGATAAAACAAGGCTTGATATATTAATTGAGATGTGACCTTAAGAACATTCTCCCCTAAGTAGTTCATAACAAAACATTTCCAGGATAAAATCCAGACGTTAATCAATGCACAAATTCGGGAAAAAGATGATTTTTAGGAACACATGCAGACAAAACACTAGACTTGACCATGGCTAAATAAATGGGGGAAATTTTCTCATTCAGAAGGACTTTCTCGTAGAAGGGTAAATGCACAATGGTGCACATAGTATCTCTAACGTCTTGCTCAGTGTCCATAAGAGGGATATGGCCAGAAGAGTAAGAAAAATATGGAAATATGATGCGATAGATGAGATGTCTCTGTGGTGGCATGTGTTGTACGTCATGGTACTTACGTAGGACAAGGTGCAGCACACCATGAAGTGCGCCCAAAATCTGTGAGTCGTAGATCTTTGGTCAACGGAATTTTGGTGGAGTCAACTGCGGAGGCACCAACACTGATAACCTACAATTTTTTTGTGTCTGGGTGTTAATCCAATAGTCGGTACCACCTTCACACCTTTTTGAACAACATATTAATTGAACAACAGATAGAAATAAAACTATTATTCAGCATATGAAAGATCATATTTTTTCTTATTTTCTAAATTATATGGTTTTTTTTGTATTTTGAAAAATATAATAATCAAAAATGAAAATGAGCCACAACAATTTCCATGAATAGAGAGATCAGGCTTGAATAGGCATCAAATCGAAGCTTTCATATGGGAAATATTCACACAAAAAAGCTTCTAGATTTCACTTTTTATTTTTACTTTCATTAAGTCATGTGTGCAGTTTATAGTAGAAGACAAAGCACACTTTTGTGCTAGGTATAATGGTAAAATCTGTGTATGTGCATAATTTGGCTAGGGAACCGTGCAGGTACTCAAAAACTGGGTTTTGGACCTTGTTATCTAGAATTCTAATTTACTTTGGGGTTGCTTAGCTTCTATCCTTGCAGGGGACACTACAAGGAAAATACCCTCTAGCGGATGTTTTTGAGGAACCCTTATAAAAATAGCCCAGATATATGTTTGTAGCGTAGGTCACTAGAGGAGGTTCGCGGGTGGATGCTATTGCAGATGTTGTTTTGCGGTGCGCTTCTAATCCTAACACGAATAGGTGTGATTGATATATGTGTGACACAATGGTGCATAGTAGAGGCTAAATAAGCATTGCAAAGTTATTTTTAAGTATTATGAAAACAATGACACTTCATACATACAATGCACCTGTGCGTTTTATATAAAGCACTGGTGCGTACTATCAAATGGAACATCGCGACACCCAACATTTCAGTGCTATTTACTAACGACGATGGCCCGATGCTGTTTATGTACAATGACGAACTGACATAGGGTTTTTTTTCAAAGGAAGCACTTTGCACTCCATTCAAATTGTCCCGATGCGTCTCAGTAATCTAGCGCACTGTAAATAAGTGCGGTGTGCCATTGATACAACCGCCTGGTGTGTCTCATACTTGAACACACCGAAAAATGGTTAATCTAAAAGAAATTATCGGTCATAAAAATTTCATTTTTACTTGTTATAGTGCCATAGACTCTCAAGCACCAATGTAAATTTTCCTTCTATGAGGCTCCCTGCCATCGATGCTCCCATTGCCCGCATTGCTTCTGTCCATTGCTCACTATGTGGACTTCAAATTTTTCTAAACGGTGGGAAAATTTGGTTTTTATGATTTCGTTGCAAATATGCCTCCTCGATGCGTAAATGTGTAGATAATCTACTTGTTTCTAACCAACTTAATC
Organism: Pinus albicaulis; assembly: GCA_034641835.2. NCBI lineage: Eukaryota > Viridiplantae > Streptophyta > Pinopsida > Pinales > Pinaceae > Pinus > Pinus albicaulis. The sequence continues at coordinate 467,741,676 of CM076583.1, read as the reverse complement.
TTTTAATGGATTAATTTTTAAAATTGAGCTAAAATTCAGCGTTTTTTTGAAGAAAAAAAATTCCTGTACAGTGCATTCAAGCCATTAAGCTCGCACCATTCTTGGTTCTCCCTATAAATTTACAGGCCGCATCATGAATGGTGTTAACGGAAGCCAAACTAGGCAGTTAATGTGACATCTCGGTGTGGTATCAAGACAAAGCGCACCGCAATAACTATAAAATATTGCGGTGTGTGTCGGTTTCCGGCTGCATCGATAGTTTAAATATTTTTAAAATTAAGAATTTATTTACAGTGGTGTGTTATTTTATTTGAAAGCACCGTCATATTTTATTTACGGTGGTGGGTCAGTTAAACATACCATGTCGGGGCAGTGTGTGTTTGGTACCACACCTCCAGTGGTAAAATTTTGTAAATTGGCGGTGCGTTGCGCTATAACAAATGCCTCAAGGCGGACATGTTTTGTCAATGCACCGCTAAGTAATAGTGTTTGTTTTTGTGGTGCATGAGGTTTTTAAATGTGCATCGTGGAAGGTGCTTGATATAAATGTACACACCGTTGGTGGTGCGTGACTATTTTTTGTGGCGCATCAAATGTTTTTTTTTCTCGATAGAATTTATATTTATATATTTGTAAATACATTTGTCATTTAATAAAAAAAATTAGGTTTTATGTATAAGGGAGGCTTATGTATTTAATATGTGAATCATTCAGTGACATCAATGGAGAGAGGAAAGACAATAACAAGAGCAGAGGGATGGAAATTATAACATGATACAACAGTGGGAGGCACTTTTTTACCCTCGCCATATTACACCACCCACCTAGTTGCTCTTAAGGGAGGTAGGCCTCTTTAAGTTCGATGAGGAGCCGAAATCCTTGAAGGGGAACAATGGGTTATTAAGACAGTTGATCTACAGGTGGGATGCCCACCAACAGGCATTCCCTGTCGGTCCTAACCGGTGGTACCAGCCAATTGAGGAGGACATTTATTTTATTACTGGCCTATCTAGGAGAGTGGAGGATTTTCCCCAGTTCCCTGATGTCTCTATTGGTTATGCAACAGGGAGTCAGTTGGTTTAATCCCTATAGAAATTATACAACACGCATGTATATCATGGATTCAATCCGATCTAACAATGTGCTAAAGCTAGACATTGCATCACTTCTACAAATCAATTGCAGAATTAAAAAAAAACACAATCGCCAATCACATGAAGCAAAGAAGAATCAATCAAACCACAAAAAGATAATTTTCCAGGGAAAGCTTGCTACTCAAAACCCCACTATCTTCTATTGTATATTCAACATGGATACATGAAAAAATTACATACAACTCTTCTCACACGAGCCCTCTTGTACTCAACTAACTGTCTGACACTGTCTTAGATAAAACTGACCAATACTTAGCCAATTTACTGCCTCCAGACAGCTTGACTTTCTTACGCAATTTGTGTGGAATTCAATCCATATTCCATAGGAATTTTTTCCTTCCTAAACTGCGCAAGGATCATGGGAAATACAATGGGTCTTTGGTTGCACGGGTGCAACCCAATAATCCTACAACTGATAGTCAAATTCCCTTTCAACTAGATCTCAAATGGGTCTCCACTGGAACTAACATGCATGCAACTAATAATAGTAAATCCTTAGTTGCATATGAGATCCCTGATTTTGAATTAATTAATATTTAATTCACTTGATCTCTCACTAGTGTATCAAACAATTACAACTAGCACAACTGAGTTAAACTGATTACAACCTGCATTAACTAATTCACCACTACACTTCAAACTCTATTACAACTAGAATTACTCTGCATGCCTCACCAACTACCCTCAACTCGAAATTCATTAGTTAAATCAGTTGATCACACTCAGTTAACTATTACAAGTTATTTTTAGATTAGATTACATTTTAGTGTCCATCTTAATTAAGGGTTAACTAAAATATACATGCACCAAATTTAGCCCACACCAGTGTAGGTGCTTCTAAGACTTGTGGTCCCACACTAGTGTAGGTGCTGCTTGGACCTCCTGGTCCCACACTAGTTTAGATGCCGAAATTTCATGTTGAACTTCAACACTCCCTCTCAAAAAGAAAGGGATTATCCTTCACCCTGATCCTACCTCTATGGTATTCTAATTTTCTCCTGGTGAGCGCCTTCGTAAGAATATATTCATCTTGATTTTCCATGGGAATGTACTGAAGTAACATTATTCCCCTCTACAGACAATCTCTAAGATGGTGATACCAGATATCTATGTGCCTGGACCTATCATGAAACACATGATTAATCGATAGTTTAATGCAACTCTGATTATCACAATGTATCACCGTTAGATCCATTTGAGAACCAAACAAACCAACCAAGATATTTCTCATCCATATAGCCTCACGTGTAGCGAATTGCTACTATGTTGTTACACCAATTTTTGGTCATCTAACCTGTTACTATTAGATGGAACAAATTACACCATGTAAGACCAATTTTACCCTAAGTAAAATTGCTTTCATTATAAAAAATAACTTAGTAATCCTTATTTTATTAAGTTGTTTATGGTCTAAACAGGAAACCCCATGAGGAGATATTGAATAAATCCACATTTGTTTGATTTTACTCAAGGAATAATTAGTTAAACAACAGTTTAATTAATATTCCTAGTCATATTTAACCCAAAACAGGAAAATTAATTAGATGAATCATTATTTATCTTATTATTTCCTAGGAATAATTATTTAAGCCTTATTTAAATAATATTCCTTGTTAGATTTGACTAAATCATTTATAAATAACTGAATAAATCATTATTTATTTGATTATTACTCAACCACATCCTTAAAATAATAAATAAATCATTTATTTATTTATTATTTACAAATAAAGGGATTTGACCAAATTCAAATTCCTTTTCCCTCCAACAAATATAATAAAATATTCCATAAAAGTTGGATCTAGAATTGGTTAATAATATTTTAATTATGCACCAATATCTAAACTAACTCAATATTTTGTTATAAATAGAAGGGTTTTTCCATTCACTCACTACCTTTTGTTTCCTAAAGATCACTATAGATATATACTTTTGGTCTAACTTTGATCCTCCATCATTGTCATATTTTTCTACCATTTTTCTTGTGAGCTCCCTTTGAGTTCCATTTTTTATTTGGGATTTCTACACCATGAAGAGAGAGAGATGTTAGATCTGAAGTGCCGAGCACATACAAGAACCCATCCCTTTGAGGGGGCTAGTAAAATCTTTCTATGTTCCGTTCCCAAGTGTCCAAAAATACAAAAATTCTTTAAAAATATTCTTGTATTGTCTATTGGATGCATGGAGCAACTCTTACTTTTATTTACTACTTAATGTATTTTACTGCATAGATCTACATTTTTTAGCGTTTATCTTGGTCAAATAACTACATATCTAAAGAAATTGACAGCCATATTTGATGTTAGGGTTGTTTTTTATGGACAATTAAAGTGAGATTTTTTCGTACACTTGCGATTAAAATTCATACTAACAACTGGCGACTCCACAAGGGTTTATGATTATGACCTTTGTCGTTTTTAAAATCTCTGCATGACCAGCTACATAAAACCCTAATATTTCTCTTCAACTTCTTGTTTTTCTTTTCTTGATGTTGTTTTTAACCTATAAAACCCTAAAACGTTAAAAATTCTAACTTCCGTGTGTTTTCGGACCTATTGCGTAGGTGACAGGCATTAGCCATAGCTGAGACGAAATTTTTTTCTGAAACCTGCTCGCAAGAGTGTTGAAAGTGAAAGTCGCACTTTTTTGGCCAAAACCTGCGACTTGGACCTTTAGGGCATAGAAAAAAACCCCAAACCTGCGACCTTTGCAGAAATCAGGTCAGAAACTGCGACCTGAACTTTTTGAGGGAATTTTTCTGAGATATTTCTGGGTTTTTCTGGGTCTCTGTTCAGGGTTTTCTAACCTCCGTCTCTGCCCATTTTGGACATGCAATTGCTCTATTTTACTCGTTGTAGTGGGACTTAGCCCCTTAGGGCTTCAATACTCTTCCACCTTTCTAGGAGGAGTTTAGCTGAAGCAGGTCGTATGAAATTTTAGTGTGTTCAGCCATTTTTTTAGATCTGATCCCTTACCTTCAGATCCACTTCACTTTGGTTATTCATCCATCCAAAACACCTATTTTCAGTTTTTTTTGGGTCTTCCTCTAGGGTCCCCTCCGCTTCCCTCTAGGTTGTAGCCTTTCGCCACCTCATCTGCAAAAATTTTCCCTCTGGTTTTTTGTTGTTTTCTGCACCTATTTCCAACAGATCTGACCTTTAGATCATTGTCCCTCCCGACTTTAGATCCATGGGTTATTTTGGTGTGTTTTGACTAGATTTTTTCCCACCCAAAGACTACTTGTTGAGAGGCCCGCCTCCTTGGGTTTATGTTAATGCATAATTAGCTGTTTATTCTTTGTTATTTCAGTTTCATATACTGTTATCTGAAGGTTTATTTACAGTTATGCAATACACTTTTTCTTTTTCTCTACAAACATCTGGGTTTAAAAATTAAAATTTACACTCTTAACGCACACATCGTAAGTGAAGAAGAGCCCGGTTAATGCCACCAGGAAAATACTATAACATTCTAATCAATTGATCTTACACCTCTCTGCCCTTGTTTCGAAATTGTAATCAATTGATCCTGCACCTCCTTTCTCTTGTTGGTCTCTCTTCCCTTTGTGCCATGTTTGTGCTTTCATCATTGCGCCCCCAAGGCATTTATCCCAGAGACTTCTTGGCCTTCATCCTCAGTTTCCAGTAGGAAGACTTCCTCCTCCATGTAGGATTTGAGTTAGTCCTCACAGTACGAACTCGGAAGCTCCTCTTGGGTCATTAGTTCCCCTTATAGTTCATCCTAGTTCCTCCTTATCACCTTCCACCATGTTTGGTTCGGGACCTAACTACGATGGTAGCCTTGGCCCTAATGTTGGGAATACTACTAGTGGGACCGCAGCTAAAACTATCGACTGCTATGCTCCCCTATATGGCGAGTCCTCGGTCTTCCTTATTTTAACCAGTTGATCAATGAACCCATACGCCATGATGCTAGTTGTCCTGCTATGCAAAACAAGCTCCCTTCCACCATCCCCAAGTTTGAAGGTATTGCTGGAGAAGATCCTACAAACCATGTTTGATCTTTCCACATGTGGTATTCGTCTAACTCCATCACCGATGAATCTGTCCATCTTTGGTTGTTCCAACGTACACTTAATGCAGAAGCGTCTAAGTGGTATGTTTACTAGGAATCCGCCTCTCATACTACTTTTGTGACCCTTGCCTGAGCTTTTCTCTCTTACTTCCAGCTTCCCCTTCGTTATGACACTGGTACCAAACTTTTGACCTCTTTCTGTCAATCGTTTGGGACCCACCTATCCGATCATGTCCAGGAATGGCAGAGAAGAAAGAGCCTATCAGCCAGAACCCCTACATTCAAAGGTGTGTCAAGGATTGGTTCTAACCGTCCTTTTTCTGTTATCGACAAAGATGTTGCATTGAATTTCCTCAAACCAAAGAAATCGCTCTCAGTTAGTTAAATCTGTATTGATCTACGGCAGCTTGGTTATGTTTATACCGTCTTACCTGATCTCCCTAGACCCAATGGTGCCAACACACCGGGGGCATCTCATACCACCGACGGTATCATTGGAGCTCTTTCTCATCCATATGCTTAGCCTCCCATGGGCTATGGTTTCCCTCAGGGAGGGGCCAGTACCTCTAACACATTTACCCCTCTCGGTAGCATGTATCCAAGATACGACATGCCACCTCCTTTTTCCCAACCTGTTTACCACAATGTTACTCAACCTCCTTATTATTTGTATCCATAGCTTGGTGCTCCAACTCCTCAAGCATTAGCACCTCTGCCTCCCTTGCCTCCTCAACCCTCACAAAAGTAGCCACCACCCCCTCAGGGGAAGGTGTACGCACAACAAGGCACGGCTAATCCTCCTACTTCCAAAAAGAAGAGGAAAGGAACCCAAAATCAATCTACCCCCGGTAATCCTGGACCTAATCCCCAAGGGGAATTCACCCACTACAAACCAACAACAAGGAACTCAACCTGCAGAACTGTGCTTCGTTTTGCACAAAAATCCTTGTTCTTGTTGTGGTGTCTATGGTCATTACACCCATGATTGTCTACTTTACCAATGCATGCGCCGATGTGGAGAATCAAGCAGCTTACCGTGAGGATAGCAAGCCTCCCCTTCGGTTCCTCCTAATGATGTACCTATCCAACCGGCTATGTTTACGAATCCTTTCCCCAGAAGGATTCGTGGCTACCCAACCACCCGAAGGGTAGGAAACCACTCAACCTCCTCCATCCGGTACTCGATTACCGCATTCTCATGATGAACTCCCGACCAACGCATTACCGTTGACCTCAACCTCTCGTACTTGGCCCCATCAAGACAACAAGCCTCTCGCCATGTCCGCCCCCGAGCCCCCTTCGGGCAGCCTGGCTGCAGCCCTTTTCGACAATCAATGGTCCTTTACAGATCCCTCAACCCAAGGCGAGGCTCACCAATATCCCCGCGGGACCATTATGCCAAAATGCTACTTCCGGAAAAGCTTCCCACTCGTATAGTATAGTAGATGATTTGGTGCAATCTCCCCTCGCTACCATCTAAATGCCGGAACTCCTCCAAAGCCGTGTTCTCTCTACAATGAAAATCTCTACTAACCTCTACAGGCACCCAGAGATCCTTTGGATGATCATTTGATCATCTTCGATGTTGACCCATCGTGTCAACATCCTCCTTACCGTTTTCGTCACCTTGCACATCCATGTCAAGATTCGAATGCCGCAATCTCTCCCATTTTATCATTGATGAGGGGCATCCACCGTGTGATTCCGTCGGGTGCCTGGTGCCAACCCTGACGACCTGAGTTGGCCTTCCATCACCCTCCAAGCATGGGATGGCCACTTTTCCAAGCCCATTGGCATGTCTCCGCAATTGTTCAATTACTCTTGTGAGAAAGACTATTTGCGTTGACGTAGAAGCAATTGATGCCCCTTTAGGATTAAAACATTCTATTGGGTCGTAGCTACACCTATGCGATGTCTCCGTTGTACCATCTCGCGGTTCATCGCAATATGTCCTTTCCATACGTGAAAGATAGTCACCATTTACCGCCTGGATATATTACGAACCTAAGTCTCAAACCTCCTCGAGTCCATCATCTTCATGGCCAATAAGAAACCCGTCGAAATTTTGACCCGCGTCTCACCCCGGAGCTCACAAAGGCTCCTATTTTCTTTGGGTCCTTCCCCGGACTTCCTCCTCATGTCTATGATCCCGCCTCACGGAAGGTTTGCATGATGCAAATTCCACCCGAGCCTCCCTCGCGAGCCTCGGCCGACTAGTCGCCGCAACCCCCGCCCTCCGCAACCCTCGTCTTCCCTAGCACTTCGACTCAACCTTCTCGGACCCCCTCCTAGCCTTCTTTCCATGTGCACTGCATTCATGAGCCTCTCTACCCTCCTCGGCATGGTTCCTCCTAGCCTTAACCATCTCAGAGTTGTCCCACCCGGTCATTACCCCTCCAAGCGCAGGCTATTCCTGGCTCCCCCTCCCCGGGAATGTTTTTGGTACCCGTTATGGCTACCTTATCCCTTCCTAACCTAACCCCGGGATCCTCATTCGGTACATTTATCCCCTTGCAAATACCCCGCCCAGCTAGGCCCAAACCTTATCTTGCTTTGGTTCCCCGTCCAAATGTTCCCCATGACTCCTCCTCTACTACCGTGCCTCAACCACCTCACCAGAACCTCCTCCTACTGCGATAGCTTCGGGTACAAGGGGAAAGCTTGCAAGAAGGCACCTAAAGACAAGGCTACCTACCAAACCCTTCTCCTCCTTTGCCTTCCGTTTACCTCACAAAGTGTGCTTTGTGTGATGTTATTGGTCATGCAACCCATACCGTCTGCAGTTGCCTCGCTCAAGTTCATGGTCAATGAAACGTTTCTAGAGTTTGATATCCCCGAGGTTTATGTTACTATACCCATTCGGGCCCCGAAACTCAAAATCTGTGCATAAATCACCCTTGTGTTTGTGTATTCTTGGTCACGCGCACTCACCCCTATCCTCGCCTTGAAGAGTACCCTATCTGAAGAAGTTCACCAATTTGAGGCCAAAATCAACAAGTTCACCTATCCCTTGTTTGGTTGAAGTTCCCGCTTCAGAGAACCGCAGGACCTCGCCCACCCCATTGACATTACCCCTCCCCGAAAGAGATGACAGAGCCTACGACTAAAATTTTCCACCTATCATCATCCATGAGACCCCTGTGGAAGACCCCTTTCGAGACTTCCACTCCGTTTCGCCCGACCACCCTTCGAACATCACTCCTTTGGCCCAACATCGGTAGATCCCTTTATCCGCTACTCTTTTTTCAATTTCATGACATTTCGCATGTGAGCCTTTCTTCACATGATGATGAGTCATGCTCTACTTCTCACGTTAGGTGGTCTCCCTTCCTCCACTACCCCATCCTCCATTCCTATCAAGACATTATGGAACTCACAGGACCAACCCTGTACTCTCTGGGTGTGATGATATGCACCACCGTAGGTACTTCCTCCCGCAATGATTCCATGACCAATATGCTATGGAAACCAAAGAATCATTCCGTATGAATTCAATTGGTTTAGAAAATCCTATCCCTACACCCATGCTTTCAAAGAAGGAAATATGGCCAATATCTCTCCTACCATTAAAATTTACATTTTCTCCACAAACCAAGGGTAAGAAATATTTACCTTTTGGGTGCACAATGCACCTTGAAGAAGTTGATATTGCATAGAGGTATAAAAGGTGTATTTTTAACTCCTATTTATCCTACAGATGGTTTATCAACTAGGTACGCATTTTTTATTTCAAGAGTGTACTCGCCTTAAGGTAAGTGGTACCTCTAATCCAATATAATGTTTTTCCAATTCCATAAAGACAAGAGCCTCTAAATACAAGATTAAATGATGTTTGAAAATAAAATCTAATTTCAATTACAAGAAACTTAATGTTCTGAAACTAGATCACTCACTCGTGTTCACAACAATCATCAAGGATGTAGTAGTAATAAACTTTTCCTTCCTGGCTTAACTAACAACAAAATCAAATATACAAGATCCCTTAATCCGATAACTTAGACAATAATAGCCAATGTCTTTTTATGCGCTGTTGACCTTGCACAACGTTGTCAAAAAAATAATTGGAAATGATAATTGAATTAAATTAATAATGTTGTTGATGGAAATGGAATAAAATACGCTCAATGCAATATTCTAAAGCAAAACCAAATACTGCGGTGAAAGAGATGGAACAAATCAAGCTGGTTTTAAGAGCTAATGAAGAGCAAAGCTATTTAATAGAAATGAACAAGAAATCCGAATGAATGATCTAAGCTTTATACTTGAAATGAATAAGATAAGTAAATATATAAGCCCAGCATAGTAATCTGTTATATGTATAAACGAAAATGAGGTTCATATAAGAACCACACCATAACAAAACTATCATAAAATATTGGAACGGTAAAACTATAAAACAGGGAACTATAAAGAAATTTACTAAGGGAAATGAAAATTAAAGCAAACCATCACACGACCGGAATTTTAAAGCAATAGTAAAATAGTGCGGATCCGTGTCACCATGGTTAATTAGTGAAGCATCGCCGAACTACTCCAAAATATCAAATAATGGAACAACAACCGAATTACATATTAATCATGTGTAAATAAATTTACAAGCAATCACACTCGTTTTAACCAACGAGAGTCGATGATCAAAGTGAAAACACAAAAGGGAAATCAATAATGGCAATACATGCTCTCCCTTATTTCTACAAGCGTTGTCCTTTATAACAAACTTAGCAAAATCTACAGAATAGATGAGTTTTGAAGGAGAAATCCCTTAGATCAAAATATCCTAAGGGATTTGCTCTATCTTCTATTCCAATCATCTTTTGCGTTCTCTTGTGTCGATGTCAGCCGATTTTCCTTTCCTTTCTTTGATCCGTGCGTTCCAACTTCAATCTTCTGTTCAGATATGGCTTCCCCTTGAAGGGAAAATAGTTACTTCGCTTTGTATTTTCCTCCTGGGCCTGTGGCTTCTTCTATTTCTTCTATTTTCCTTGTAGAAAAGAAAAAAAAGACAATATTTAATCAATTTGCAAAAAGATCATTAATCTCCTTAATTCTACTATAATTCTTTGATATATTAACATTTTAGAATATAAAGGAGTTATGATTAAAGAAAAGAGGCAAAATAAATGGCAAATTTATACCTTTTCCATCGCTCAACACACCCCCCATACCCTTTTTCATGCCCTCATGAAAACCATGTAATTTACATGTGCGCTTAGAGAATAGGGCCGTGAGAGGGATTTGTGAAGTGGTCTAAAACCATAATTTGCGCCTAAAGCTTAAAAAATATGTCCCGTCCGTCCTTCCTCGTGTAATTCATAAATGGCCTTATATCCCCGCTACAGATACCGTATAATAGGGCTTCAAAATATACAACCTAGTCAATACGGATCTCCGGAAGATGAGGTTACTATAGGTAACCAGGCGGTCGACAACTAACTTAAAATTTTGTAACCGAATGGCTCTCATCCCGAACACTTACTGTACCGTCCATTGAATTTTAGCTACTAATATGACCTCGGTATTCGATGGACGTAAAATATTCTAACCCTTGGCTGGACAATTTCTTTGTGGATGGGTCCCAATTTCCGGATCACACCCTCCTTTTTCATTAAGCTTTTCTCGTTTAGCCCACAAACTTGTAATGGGTGTCTTAGTTCACCCCTAACCCAAAGGTCTAACCCATTTTATTGTCTCTCGGAAAGTGTTATAGGCTCGAGCTAGAGTTTGAATCGTTAACAACAAACGAAATGAATGCTTGAAATTTGGACATCACCCACAAAAAGGACCGGGATTCTTCTCCATTTCCTCTTTCAATATAAAATTATGCAAATAAAATTTACGTAGTAACCGCTAAACTTTTACTCCATAGAGTTACAATAGTTTATAAAATCATCAACAATTTTTAATTCTATAGGTTTCCTTCCTTAAATGTACTTAATTTCACCAAATATCAAAACAAAGAACAATTTTTTACAGGACCTACATGCTAGAACATCTCGTATATAGAGAACAGAGAGTATTAATCTCCGATCGTTTTTAGTCTATTCCTTACCTTTTCAAATTGTTCTTGTGCCTCCCAACATTTATCGAGGGTTTCTCGCCATGCATTGATGTCCTTGACCGTCGCTATAACTCTTGGTATTTCTTCTTAGAATACCTTTCTTTGAGCTTTTCTCTAGCACACCAGCCTATGCCGTATCCTTGAGTTTTGCTTAGGTCGTGCGTTTTCCATTAAACACTTTTGGGTTGAAGATTCACTGGTTTCCTTCTTACGATATCGAGTTTCTATTACCATGTTTTCGGTTCTTTTATAGATTTTCCCTTTTCGTGACCCTTATCTTCTGCCTAAGTTGTTTTACTAATTCTAGCATCTTTTACCTTCCACAATCCTCTTAATTTACTGTCTTCTTCTTCTTCTTCTTAAGAACCTAACCGCCCATAAATTTTTTATACCAAATGCCGGCTAAAACTCTTGAGCCTTCAAGGAACAAATTTCATTGCTAAAAATTGTTGGCTCTCAAGAATCTTAAAGGCCTCATGCCTATCCTTTGTCCGAACTTCACCGCCCTGCTCCTTATTTACACTTAGAAATCCCGCCGATTTCCAAGCGCGAATACCGTTGCAAGCATATTTTTCCCTTCCCTTCTTCCCAAAATCAACTCGCTCTTATCCCTCCATCTGACAAACCTCATTTACTTTTTCCTTTTCCCTTCATCAAAAACTCATTTGACAAGGTTGAAAACCCACTTAAACCTTATCTAAACCCCAAATTCCCTTGAAAATCATTAAAAAACTATAAAAAACCCATATTTTTTGGACTTAAGCCCCCCTAAGCTTAGTCTTATTCCCTTTTCCATTCACCGTCACATATTTTCCCATGCGCCCGCGACCCCGCAATCGGGTGCCAAGCCATGTTTTGTATTAATATTTCTCTACCATAGTTTAAAACCTTGGTTTATATTGAAAATTCGCTTTCGTTTTATTATTATATTATAAATCCCCACCGGTTCAAATTTGATTCGTTCCGCGCCATTGATCCGACCGCGGACGGACGTGCGGAGTCCATCTCTCGGTCCCCACATTCCGCAGGGCCGATTGCCGAAACCGCGCGCCCATCGCACCGCCTTTGGGCAAAGGTTTTTTTTTTCCGATCGCCACCGATTCCATTATCACGTGATGCCGCATCCCCCGTACTTTTTCAAAACTTCCGTTTGCTCATCGCGCATTATCATTTGTACGCTGATGCCTAGTGATATTGCCGTGCCGTCCGATCCGCGGCTGGACCAATGGCCACGTCGAAGATGCCCGATGCTTAACGTGGTCCCGGTGCGCCGCCCGCCATCTCCACCATCGATCTAATCAGATCGATAGTCCATATTCCATCACCCCGATTCCGTCGCCACCAACGATTCTCCGTTTTGACTTTCCCTCGCTCTCGAAATCGTCCATCTCTCGTGCGATCGATGGCTCTGATTTAATCTTTCTCTTTTGCCTTCTCCCGATCAATCCTAACCGTTGGATGATGCCATCCAATGGCCACGCTTCCTCCATGCCTCCGCAAAGAATAAAAACCTATAAATGCATGGATTTTATAATGCTGTTTGTGATTTTGCGTGGCTTCCGAGGTTTTATCACCATTTTTCGAGGAAAATCTTGAAGGCGGAGGATGACGAATCTCCACCTTCATCTACCAAAGAAAATCATCACAATGGTTTTGACTCCATGTTTATCATGATCTGCGATGCATTGACAGTTTTCAAACTTCGCATCGTCCTCGCACATCAAGAAAAACACAACAAGTCAATCACAAATCATGCATTATAGACTCGAGATCAAAATGAAACTGCACAGAGGATGGAAATATTACAATTATGTGATCACGGCTAAGAATGATTATCAAAATCCTAATCCCACAAATTAAACACAATTAAAGGAAAATATGAAGTGTTTTATCGACAAAAAGAAACCTCCACCGCCTGGCCAAATTGAGGCAAATCGATCCTCTAGCTACCATGACACCACTTGTGCCTCAAAGTATTCAATCGAGGTCGAATTTATTGATCGCATCGATATTTGTCTCGCCGTTAAACGTAAAGTTACTTCTCCAAGGAAAATTAATGCAAAGAACATCTCTATAGAGTTACTTCGACGCCAAGCATAGAGCCTCAAAGTGCTGAACAAAATCTACGCAGCTTAAATCTTGCGTAAAATCATTTAATACAGAGAATATGTATGTAAGTTTCTTCATTGAGCCTCAAAGGCCATGAAGTCATTAAGTCCGTATTAATTGTAAATTGAGATCTTTTATCGTATCTCACCTCCTCATCCTTCTATATATACTTCTCGCGTAAGATGAGTGAGGGTTGGCTGTGCAACTTGAAATATATTTGAGCAAAAAAAACTTCTCGATTGTAAATAGGAAACACCAGCTCCAGAGCTTCCGTTTGTGATAGATTAGATAGGCTGAATAGTGAAGATGATTACTTAAATGAAATATTTATCCTAGGTATCAGAATCGGGTTTGACATCAATAAACAAGTTGCTTTCTGGGATCCGGTCTATATCAATTATGAAGGTTTTTTCTTTGTTATATTACTTTCCTCTTCAGTATACTTATTGTTCACTATTATCTAATAAAGGACAAAATTTATAGAGTTAGGACCTACCGTATATCGCAACCTTCTCTAACCTAAAGCTGACCTCAATAGTTTTCCTCTAATTTATATTTAGTTTAAGAATGATTTAATACAATTTAAGTAGTTAGGAATGCTAGAGTTCTAACCAACGTTTGCTTTAAACATTATTTGTTGAAATTTATTTTCCTCTTTTGTTTGCTTATTAAAGATGACTGAAGATATGGTGTACCTAGGTCTCAGTTTTTTTCCAAAAGTGATTCTAAAGTTTCCTCGTGATTGACTAAAAGCATAATAGGTTTAAAAGTACTTTATTTGATCTTAAGTTGGCTCTGCATTTTTCTTATAAGCTTTTCATACTTTCAAGGTAATTATGTGGATTACCTGTGATGTTTCTAAGTGTTTACTTAATACAAACTTTCCCAAGAAAGTTTATGGTTGGTTCCCGTTCTTGTTGGTTTTAAATGTTATTTAAGAGGCTTTTCTTGTTTGGACTGACTATAAATCCTTTTAAATTATTATCAGCTTCTCCACCATATCCAACACTTTATCATTTCCATTCCATCACTCTAATCTCAAATAATCTTGTGATATATATGACTTTCCCCTTGGATCACTCTTGATGTTGTTGCTCAATTAAAGCCCCGTTATGACTCCATAGCTCCACGGACTAAAAACCAAATCTTATATCTATATTTTCAGCCTAAATATTCTATTCACTTTTGTAACTTCTCAATTTTGGAATCGTTTTGCATTTAAAAAAATTTCCCCTCAAGTAATTTTCTATGCCTTCATTCATCCAAAAAACAAAAACAAACCTTTGGCCTTCATAAATAGTCTATCATAACCCCAAAACTCTCCAAAGACAAATCCATATTTGTACATATTGGTGAGATCCCCTCCGCATTCGGTATGCCAGATCCTAGAATCAAATTCTATTAAATGATACTGCCTAGCTTTAGTCTTACCAATCATGAAATTACATTCCTAACATTTCGGCATCTATCAAACTGTAACCCAAAATCTTATTCTATTTTTATAAAACCTTGAAGAGTTAAAAGCAACCTTTTCAAGCACTACCAAAGAGGGTAATCATGGCAAAACTTGTTTGAATCGCTGACAAACTAGGTAACCTAGGATCTTCAAGACTTTATCTAACCTTGAAAGATTATCGTTTATCATAAGAGTAAAACTGCCTTTTGTCTCATAACCATAGCTAAATTTTGAAACAAAGTTAGGATATTCTTAAAAACAATACAACAAAAACAATCAAGAGAAAAAAAACTTAAAAATATTTGATTGTATCCAAGAAATATATGTATCCATAAAACCTTTTACCTCCTAGGAGCTAAAAACTTCCACTTGGCGACTCCAAAATCCTTAGCGGACCTTAAGACCACTCAAAGAACCCTCATCATTATAACATCATTCAAACTCAATTAGAGGACTCAGAGGATTAATATTTGTGTAAACATATTAGTTAACTCCCCGAAGACCTAGCTGTTTGAAGTTGAACTTTTTCGTTTATTTGGGTCTTAATAACACAACATAGTGGCTCCCGTAAATATTCACACTAGAGCCTATCCCGACCTACCCAATCATAGTTGATAAATCTTAAGGTATCCTTAGGAAATTCCTAAGAAATTGTCAACTCTTTTCGTGCCACCCTTTAGAGCTAGTTCCTGCCTCAAAATTTTCACTTACAACAATCTCAAGTTGACTTAGTAAATCCATTTAGAAACTGTGTCTCTTGGTGATTTAGATCGCTTAGATTCCAGTCTTCACTATCATCTCCTAAAACAAGTGAACCTCTCGGTAGCGCAGAAAACAACACCTCCCGATTTACATTTCCTTCACAACTTAAGTGTCTCCTCATCCAAGATCACCAAGAATCTATTCCCCGGTCCAATCTGTTCTTCACCCTACATCCACCGTTCAAACCACTCCACTTCAGCCCACTATTGTCGTTTTTAATCCACTCCTTGGAACTTCCCAATTCACCTATCATAAGCGTGATGGTATGGGCTTCTCTAGTCCTTCCTACCATTAGTCAATCTCTCCACAGGACTATCAATCCAAAATTCCATTATATGATGCCAACAATGCTACAAATGCATCACAACATGTGGATAAGATGAATGACTATTTTGACAGAATGAAATCGATGATGATTTTGTCAAGTTTAGGTTATTTTCTGCAGTCTAGGGAGAAGTGAGAAAGTGGTTCAAAGGTTTAGCCCCCCCATAGTATTAATGATCTCCAAGCCTTCCATCAAACTTTCTTAAACAAATGGGAAGTAAAGAACCCCTCTCCAAGTCCTTTCTCGACTACAAGAACCTCCATAGAAACACTGGGAAAGTGTGCAAGCTTATTGCACTAGATTCAATAATGTATAATGCACTTTCCCCGCAACTAAAACCTCCACAAGGCTCAACTTTAAACAAGTTTCCCGAAGGATTTGACCGACATGACCTATCACCGAGAGAGAGACTTTTGCAACTCTTTATATGCAAAGAGGTGCTCTTTCTCAGGAAGTCAACTTAATGGAGAAGAGAGCGAATGAAAACTCTAAAAAGAGAGTGTCTTAGAGAGGAATCCACACCTTCTACTTCCAACTCAAAGATGGAGAGAATTATGGAGGAGATGATGAAAGAGATGAGCATAATTAAGAGAGCACAAGAAAAAATCAAAACCAAACTCGCTTCCTCAAAATAGAAATCGTAACCGTAATCGACTTTAGAAGGAACCAACCTCCAAACAGATTCATGTAAGATGATCACATCACCTCCCTTTCATCAAAACTATGTAAGTGAGGTTGAGGAAACAAATGAAATAGTAGAGGAAGAAGATATCAACATGTCAGTAGACAATGATGACTTCTATATTCATTAATAGATATAAAACAAGGTCTATACACACCTTATGATGACAAAAGAGATGATGATGAAAATTGTTATCAAGACATGGAAAATGTCATCATAGAGCCTCAAAGAGAATACGACCTTAGAAGTAAAACTAGTCAACAACTTCTACAACAAAACCCTAGACAAATCCGCACAAAACAAAGACTCTGCAACCAAGCCTAAAACGATTAAACAAAAGACAAAACAATGGCCGTAAATTTCGATAAAGGAAAAGGTAAAAGCACTCAAAAACAAAATCGTAGTGCGTACATTAGCAAGATTTTTTAACATTTCAGCTAGTGCTCCTACAAAAACAATTTTTTTCAAGTGTAAATAAAACAAATAGCAAGCCTTATACTGTTTATGGATCGACAACTAATAAGGTCAAGCCAACACTTTAAAGACACCATTTCAGCCTGGAGCAGAAATTTCAAAGATCAAAATCTTTGTTCCCCTCACCGAGTTAGCTGCTCAACATGTATATAACCCAAATTTTGAAGGCTTTGAAAATATAAGAAAATTTGGACACAAATAATCTTTAATGATGACCAACCGCAGTTGATTTTTGGTCCTAATATTAGGCTGGTGATATCAAGAGGGACCTTGCTCTCCTTTTATGTGAGTTTAAACGTTCATGACAAAAATTTTCACAATGCTATGCATGATTCGGGCTTCTCATAATTTAATGCCAAAAAGCCGTAATGGAGAGCCTGGGTTTAGAAATCACCGTACCTTATAAAGACCTTTACTCCTTTGATTCCCAAAAGGTAGCAGATGTTTAGGATTAATCAAAGACTCTCAAATAACTTATCAAATTCTGCCAAAATGTTTACCGTGATTAGCTGTTGTGGCCGATGTGCCCCCAAAGTATGGAATGTTACTATCACGATCTTGGGGGCTAAGTTACAAGGGACTATGAAATGGACATGACCTATGCGTCTATCCCCTCGTTTTCAACCAAACCAAAAGACTTTACAGGGAGTCCCATATGAAATTCACGCTTACAAGTCAAGACAAACTGTTGAAATTTCCGTATTCTATGTCATAAAGCTTCATCTTTTATTATGTTTAATGATGAAACACTTGGTGACTAAAGTCACTTTATCGTGATTAATGGCCAACAGGGAGGAAGAGAAGCACAATGTAGGTGAAGTTCAAACAAATACGAACTCCGTAAAATATAGCAAACTAAACAGCGGTCTTGAGCTACAAGACAGATGTCCTTGCTCTTAAATGTTCACAATCAAGAAAAAAACCCTCAAACAAATGAAGGTTCAAGCAATCAAACAAAATACAACTAAGTGTTGGAGTTTCCACAACAACCTTTGAGCAGCGTTAGTTGAAGAGGACAAGAATCAGGATGAAACTATAGGTACTGCCTTCTATGGAGTATGTATTTTGATGGATCCCGCACCAAGAACAATGCTCAAGGTAGGTGTTTGGATTACTAACATCAAAATAACCACGTAAAAGCATTTCCGCAAATTAAACTTTCGTTGTTCCAATAACATAGAAGAATATGAATCCCTTCTCTTAGGCTTACACCTATTGGAAAAGTTAAGAGTCAGAAGAATCAACAATGTGTATGGGGATTCGCAGGTTATTCATTAGGCAAGTAAATGGGGAGTATAATGCTAATCATCCTGCATTTCTAGAGTCACCAAAACGATGTCATGGACCTTTTGAAAACATTCTCGAGGAATCCAAATTGTTCTTTGTCCCAAGAAAAAGAAATATCGCAAAATTTCACAATTCACCCTTTTCACTAGAA
Source organism: Pinus albicaulis (assembly GCA_034641835.2). Classification (NCBI taxonomy): domain Eukaryota; kingdom Viridiplantae; phylum Streptophyta; class Pinopsida; order Pinales; family Pinaceae; genus Pinus; species Pinus albicaulis. The sequence continues at coordinate 467,723,183 of CM076583.1, read as the reverse complement.
CATGCTTAACGCCATATAGCACCAAAGACCGCACAACCGAGATAAAATTTAGACCAAATGCTCCCCATAATGAGAAATATTGAAGGTGTGTTTGACAATGACAAACAAATAGAAGAGCTCATGCAATTCAAAATTAATCAAATCCAAAAGTTCGTACTCGTATCCGAAAACAGATCAAGTAAGAAGAAAATTTTCGATGAAGAAGAACTGCTTCCCAACCTACTATTATAAACCCGTTTTCAAAAAAATTATAAACAAAAAATGGTAATTTAGAATGCAAAGTTATAAATAGAGGAGTTAGAAACTTTGCACTCTAAAGATGAAAGTTTGCCTAAGGGTCTCGGCTCTTTAAGAGTTGTTTGATTTTAACGATGTGGCAAATAAACCAAGATCGGAATCGTAGAGACCGAAGTGGAAGAGCAATATATATGCGTAAACTTAAAACTTGCGAGATGATTAAACTGCCTAAAAAACTTACCATCTCACATTAAACTTAAATACATTGAGTTGTTCAAAGAGTTTTCCGATGTTTTTTTCTTGAGTTACGAAGATCTTAAATCCTATGACACCGAAATAATATAGCACAAATCTCTCAAAGAAAAACCAAAACCATTCAAACAGAACTCAGCAGAATAAACCCTTTTCAGCTACCTTTGGTTCGGGGACAGAGATCATGAAAATGTACGATGTCGGTATTATTGTCCCTATTATGCATATTCCGAGTGGGTATCTAATCCGGTGTCTCGTTAGAAGAAAACAAAGAGAAATCAGGCTTTGTATAGACTTTAGAGACCTAAACAAAGCTTCATTGAAAGACAAATTCACCCTTTGCCCAATATGGATCTACTTTTCAAAGGGTGGTAGGCTCCAAAAGAATTTCTTTGCATCGGGATGGCTATTCAGTAAGTGTAATCAGATCTTAGTTCACCTTGCCGATCAATTAAAGACAACCTTTCCTACACCATGGGGCACTTTCATGTATGTGAAAATGCCCTTTGGTCTAATGAATGGCCGGAGCAACTTTTCAAAGAGCCATGGACATAGCATTCTTTGGAGGAACTAGATTCTTCATCATTATCTATCTAGATGATGTCACTATGTTTTCAAAAATAGATGAAGAGCACTTAGAACATTTAAGAAAAGTTTTCGAGAAATGCAAAGTTTGGAATATCTTTGAACCCTAAGAAAACACTATTTCGTCTCCAAGAAGGTAAACTTGGGCACATTATTTCGAGGAAGGTATAAAGATAGATCCAAAGAGAATTGAGGCCATATTGCAAATCTCTCACCCTCGAAACATCAAAGAGTTGCACCCTTTCATTGGGAAGATTAACCTCTTTGAGAAGGTTCATCCCCAACTTGGTCGAGCCCTTAGGAACATCACAAAACATGTTAAAAAAGGAGCAAGGGGTAAATGGACCTTGGAAGCAAAGAAGTCCTTTTAACCGGTGAAACAAGCATTAACCAAAACACCGATTCTTATAAGTCCCGATTTTTCAAAATATTTTTATATCTTTTCATTTGCGTCGTAACACTATACCGCCGTCCTTGCCGAAAAAATCCACAAGGTCAGAGCAGCCATTGTATTCTTTAGTACATTAAGGGATGCCCTTTTGAAGTATAACATTATGGAAAAGCAAGCTTTTTTCTTTGGTTAAAGTCAGAAAGACTTCTGCGAAGAGGTAGATATCCGGCCTAACATACTATTTTCTGTCCCCAAACCCAGCTTGTTAAAGACATTCAAATACGTAGGACCCGCATGGTAAGAGAGGTAAGTGGATCGTTATTATTCTTCGAATATGATTTAGAGATAAAACCAACTAAACTCATCCAAGAAATACGGTCTAATATAGATTGATGGTTGAATCCACCTTGAAGTTCTTGATATTAATATGATTAATGCTTTGGATGACCAAAAGAATCTCAACTCCTATTGTTGAAGATAATTTTATGAATTCTCCTTGGTATGCCGATATTATTTATGTTTTGCTTAAATCGAATACACCCTCCTCGGTTTGAAAAAACAAAGGAAAGATTCCTCAAATTGAAAGCTATAAACTATTGCATTATAGGGATAGATTTTACCGGAAAAATGAAAGTGGTCTATTGCTTAAATGTTTCCCCGAGTTTGATGCGTATAGCGTTGTTTGCCCGCTCCATGAAGGAGAGTGTGGAGGTCATTTTTATCGGAGGACAACAGCCAACAAAATTTTGAGGGCTGGTTTCTATTGGCCTACTCTTTCTTGATATCCACAAGATGATCATAGTCATATCATAAGTGTCAACTTTTTGAAGGAAAAAGGTAACCCATACTCGCTCGTATTCGACCCAATGTTGAGGGCCCCATTTCAAGCAAGGGGGGGACTTGACTTCATAGGAGAAATCCATCCACCATCTTTCCCTCGCTCAAACATAGATGGATTCTCACCGCCACGCATCATTTCACCAAGTGGATAGAAGCCATACCTTGCATTGTGCCAATGATTCAGTTTAATACAAAATTCATGGAGACTAACATTCTCTCCATTTGGTCGTCCTCCCAAGATCATCACCGATAATGCACCGCATTTGGATCAAATAAAATGGTTGAGTTCACAGATACTTGATAACTTTGGGTACCCCATGGCCTATTATCCTCAAGGTATGGACTGTAGAATCCTCAAAACAAAGTTCAGTGAACATAATCAAGAACCGTTGGACGATAACAAAAAGTTCAGACACAAAGTCAGTTCATGTGAATTTTGGAATGGTAGGCCATTGACTTTGAAGAATCATTGTATGTCACCTTCTAGCTTGTGTATGGTACCGATGCAATTTTTCCAAACAAATTTCTTGGTATTCCAAATAAAGGATGAAGTTGGATTCAAGAGTTAAAAACCGAAGAAAATGACATGATCGTAAGAGTGAACTGCACTATCTATCTTCAAGAAACCGGTGAGGAGGAAGTGTATAGCAAAGCATTGGTAATACAGATATCATTAAAAAAAATTTTGACAAGAACAAAGGCCAACAATTTCAATATTGGGGACAAATTTCTGGGTGGATTCAAGAAGGGAAGAGAAGGGCAAGCATGGAAAATTTGACCACTTATGGCTTGGCCCTTACTCATTCAATTTTCCGGTAACAACGCATTTTTTTTGCAAGAGTTGAATGGAGCAGCACTGTTTGGGTCCTCATTAACTATGATGATGCTTTAAGCATTACTTCGATCCATGTTATGTTCCAAAAGCCTTTTTATCTTTTTTCCACTATAAATATTTCATCCACCATTGCATTCAAAGTTGTAAAAATAAAAAATACAAAAACAATGAAAAGAAAGAAAGAGGGTAGATTGTGAAAAAAATGAAGAAAGGTATAGCCCCATACCAAAAAAGAGAAACAAATCAGCATGTGCAAGCTCAAATGCCACTCCTACAAAAAACACACTTCTAGTTATTCAACCGTTTAATCTTGACTAATTAGTTTTAAATCTTCTGCCGATAGGATAGTAACTTTGATTTGCCAACCGTTTAATCTTGTCTTATCGCGTATAGTTTAGGATAGAAATTAAAGGTTCGATGATCAAAATCTAAACCTAAAGTTTTACAAGAAATGACTCAAATATGTTCTATTTTCTTGAGTCAAAAAAGATGTAACCGGTTCAAATCAACTCAAAATCTCGAACTTTAGAACAAAGAAAGAACATCTCAAACAAATTCAAAAATAGAGTCAGAAAGAGAAGGCGCTTCTTTGAACTTTCAAATCTTGCTTCCTTCCATTTTAATTTAATTTTTAAAAATAAATGTCTATGTGCAAATTTCCTTGTTTTTATGTCATAGATCACAACAAGTCGTTAGTTTCAATCTTAACTCTTGACTCGTTTTTAAATTTATGTCTTAGAATTTAGAGAATTTGAAATCTGACAGCTTTTAATCTCAACATAGTAGAATAGGTAGAGACGCATTTGAACTCAACTGTTTAATCTGAGTTCAGGGAGAAACAAGGAGTAGAATTAGATTATTTTTATTCTTTCAAAAGAATAAAATTTTGAAAAAGAGTTTGCCAATCCAAGTGCACTCTAATGAAGAAATTTTTTTAGATCAATAGGAATTGGTAGGTAGAAGTTTGTATTGATGAAGATCCATTATGTTTATGGTTGCTAATATGTTTTTGGAAAAAGTCATCTTAGCAAAAGAAGAGTAGCCCAATGGATGAGGCAACTAATCAGCCTCCTGCAGAACATCAATGGATCAGCAATGTGTCACCCTCCCAAAGAACACAAGTCCGAAAGTTCTTGATACCTTCAAGAAGGCATCATCCCCAAGTGGAGCCACCGTTAGCCACCATAAAATTTGTTACAAATGTCACAAAAATCTTGAGCCTTCAAGGAACAAATTTCATTACAAAATTGTTAAATTTTGAAGACTCTTTGAAGGCCCCATGCCTATCCTTTGTCCGAACCCCATCGTTGTTCCCATTTTTACACTTAGAAATCCCCGCCGATTTCCAAGCCAATACCGTTGTAGGCACATTTTCCTTCCCTTCTTCCAAAACTAACCTCGCCTTCTATCCCTCCATCTCCCATACAAAATCCTCATTTACATTTTTTCCTTTTCCCTTCATCAAAACCCATTTGATAGTTGAAAACCCACTTTAAACCTTATATGAACCCCTGACCTCTGAAAATCATTAAAAACTATAAAAAACCCATATTTCTGGACTTAAGCTCTCTGGCCAAGTCTTAGACCCTTTCCCATCGATCCTCGATCACATCTTTTCCCATGCTACCGAAGCCCGCAATCTGGGCACCAAGCCATGTTTTGTATTAATATTTCTTACTTATAGTTTAAAACCTTGGTTTATATTAAAAAATTCATTGGTTTTATTATTATATTATAAATCCCCGCCAGCTCAAATTTGATTCGTTCCACACCATCGATCCGATCCGCAGATCGCACGTGCGTGAGTCCGGGCTCTCCTGGTCCCCACATTCCACTAGCCGATTGCCGAACCGCGCGTTTATCGCACCGCCTTTGGGCAAAGGCAATTTTTTTTCCTCGATCGCCAAAGATTACATACATTGCGCAGACACACATCCCCTTTAATTTTTTAAAAACTTCTCGCTTCATCGCACATTATCGTTCGTACGCGTACGCCCAACGATATTGCCGTGCGCCGCCCGATCCGGTGCCATCCAATGGCTATCGCTTGTCAAGATGCCCGATGCTTAACATGGTCCCGCCGCTATCCACCACACCGCCATCGATCTGACTTTCGCATCGACACCCATATTCCATCGCCCCGATTCTTTTGCCCCGCCCTCAACGATTCTCCGTTTTGACTTTCCCTTGTTTCGACCGTCGGCATTCGCGGCTGACTAACCACTCGATTTAATATTTCTTCCACCTTCTCCCATCAATCTGAACGTTGGATGATTCCATCCAACGGCCACGCTTCCTCCACATGCCTCCACAACAACAAACCTATAAATGCATGGATTTTATAATAAGTTGTTTGTATTTTGTAGGGTTTCGAGGTTTTATCGCCATTTTTCGAGGAAAATTCCGAAGGCGAGGATGACGATCTCTCCCACCTTAGATTCACCAAATAAATCACTTGTGGTTTTGACTCCACGTTTATCAATGATCTACAAAGGCATTGATGCCTTTCAAACCCCGCACGGCCCCGCACATTAGCAAAAACACAACAAGTCAACTCTTGCAACCGCGCAGTATCGTTGACTCGAGATCAAAACAGAACTGCAGAATGAGTAGATGGGCGCACATACCATGGGGATCTGACTAAGAATGATTATCAAAAGCCTAACCCCCAAATTAAAACACAATTAAAGGAAAATCTCGAAGTGTTTTATCGACAAAATGAAACCCTCCACCGCCACAAATTGAGGCAAATTGATCCTAGCTACCACGACGCCACCCTCGTGCCTCAAGGTATTCAATCGTAGGCCAAATTACCGATCAAGATCAGATATTTGTCTCGCCGCAGCCATAAAGTTACTTCGCAAGGAAACTTAATGAAAAGAACATCTCATAGAGTTACTTCGATGCCTACGTAGCCTCAATAACAAAAGCTCCCACCGAGCTAAATCTTTATGTAAAATCATTTTGCTGGCTGCAGAATATGTATGTAAGTTTCTTCATTGAGCCCCTCAAATGCCAAGAGGTCATTAAGTCATATTAATTGTAAATTGAGATCTCATCGTATTCACCTCCTCATCCTTCTATATACTTATGTAGAAGATGAGTGAGGGGTTGGTTGTAGAACTTTCAGAAATATATTCGAGAAAAAAAAATTTGATTGTAAATAGTGTTCACCGGCCCTTGGAGCTTCCGCTTGTGATAGATTAGATAGGTCGAATAGTGAAGATGATTGTTGAACCTAAACATTGGACCCGAGTACCGTAACCGGGTTTGACATCAGTAAAATGTGTTTACTTTCTTGGGATCCCGGTCTATATCACCGGTGAAGTGCTTCTTTCTTTGTTATTGTTTTCCTTCTATGTATACATATTGTTCACTATTATCTCGATAAAGGACGGAATTTGAAGAGTTAGGACCTATCAGATATCAAGAACTTTCTCATCCCAAGTTTTATCTGAACGTTTTTCTTAATTGTTTATTTAAGAATGATTTAACATGGCTGGCAAAGAGAATGCTGGAGTTCCCCGTCCTACCGTTTATTAAAAGAATGTTTCTTTGTTATTTTCCTGTTTTCTGCCAGAGGACTTCAGAAGATATATGTGCCTGGTCCTAGTTTTTTTCCCAAAAGTGTATTCTGAAAGTTTCGTGATCGATCAGTTGCACAGTTTAAAAGTACTTTATCTCGATCTTATTATACTGTTTCCTTCTACAGGTTTTCATACTTTCTGGTTATGAATACCTTGTGGATTACCGGATTGTTTGTCAATTAAGTCAGCTTTAATATAAACTGCCTGCACAAAGTCTATGGTTACCCGGTTTGCTTATTTTAAATAGCTTACTTAAGAGGCTTTTCTTGTTTGGAATGAATATAAATCCTTTGTGAAATTATTATTAGTTTCCATTCATCTCCAACATATTCCTTTATTGTTTTCATTCCATCACTCTAATCTCAAATAATCTTGTGATACAGATGACTTGCCCCTGGATCACTCTTGATGTTGTTGCTCAATTAAAGCCCTGTTATGACTCCATAGCCCAATGGACTAAAAACCAACGTTATATCTATATTTTTAGCCTAAGCTATTCTATTCACTTGCAACTTCTCACCTTTGGAACTATTTTGCATTTAAAACTTTCCCCTCAAGTAATTTTCTTGCTCAACCATCCAAAAAACAAACAAACCCTTGACCTTCATAACTAGCCTAATATCATAACCCCAAACTTCAAAGACAAATCCATATTTGTACATATTGGAGAGATCCCTCTCCGGATCTGCATAGATCCTAGAATCCCAAAGTTGGTTGAAATGATGTTGCTTCTCATAGCTTTTATTTCATACCAATTTGCTAAAATTACATGCATCTCTAACAGAACATAGTGTTTCCTTTCTCGTATTCTGGCTACCTTGGGCCTAGGTTTTTGTTTCCTTTAGGGACTATGCCCTTCGCCTAGCTTGTTTCCATATTCTATTTGGAACACTCTTTGGTGTTCTAGCAGATTATCCCGACTAGGTTCCTGGGGAGGTAACCCTAGTTTGATCTCGCCACTTCCCGAGGGGCTTCTCTGCCTTCAGCCTTTCCTCATCATGCATTTCCCCTGATGTATCCTTGTCGTACGTAGTTTTCCTTATGATTTATCCGCCCCACAGTGAGGCCGATCGCACTTTGGGGTTGAATATACTCACTCATATTGGCCAAAATTTGGGCCAATTCATCCTCTGCAATGGCCCCAGACTTGCATTGGAGGTTACGGAGGTTCTCGTTTCCTCCCTTTCTTCTTCACCGGTGTGCCTGCCTTCTTCCTCTGGTTTTCTCCTCCTTCAAGTTGTGTGGCTATCATCTCCAAAACTATGTAATTGGTGTCATCGTTACTACCTGAGGCTTCCCAACATTTCCCCTCGCTTCTTCCTTGAATTCAGAGGATTGTCTACATTTTAGAGGTCTATTTGTCAGGTCGGGTGGTTCTTTTTCGTTTCTAAGGTGTAAGGCTATTCCCCCATCTATTAAAAACATCACCCTCATCCTAGTCTGGTTGGCCGAGCAAGACTATAACTAAATATTAATCGAATTAAATAATGGTGGCATACTACCATTCTTGTATGAAAGGATTTTTTTATGTTCGAAATACATGCAAGAAAATTTAAATATGCGGTGCAAATTTACGCACATTTCTATTTTAGTACCGCAATTTGAGGTGGCATGGTCTTACCACATCCTTCTCCCATCAAATGTAATGTAGCTTTGCACTACTCTAGCTAGTCTCCGCCTGCGGTTCTCCCGCAGTTACCTACTGGACTCCTTTTCCTTTGACGGTCGTGGGTTCGTCCTTCGTCCCAAAAGATGGTTATGCCCTCTGAAGTCTCAATTTTTATGGGTCCAACTATCGGTAGTATGGATACCTCGCCAATTAATACATCTCGTTACTATTATTCACCTTCCTCTTACTATGGAATGATCCTCCCCGGCAAATTCTCGCAAAAATTCGATGGCCACGCTCATGGGGCCGGCCGGAGTCGTGTAAGGTAGGTAATCCATCCGTCTTTTACCAATACTGCGCATCAAAAACTATTAGTACTTGTGGTTCGTCGTACAATTCTGGCCGACCTCCCAAGCCTCATCTAATATTTGCACACTATTAATTTTTCACAAGAATACATGGAAATGGAAATGAAATAGAAACTCGTGCATATTGGAAAATATCAACACTGTTAAACCGGATACTTCTAGGATCTGATGAAAATAAGAATGATAAGTATGCATATTTTAGAAGTCACCTCGTGTCCCCATGAAATATGATAGGTTGTCCTCGACCTGAAATGGAGGGAGCAACGATCGGACGCAATCATACAAAGATAAAAAGGCATAGATATCCATGACATGATCACAAAAAGTATCAAATTACTAAAATCGAGACTTATGATAAAAAAATCATGAATAGATATGGAAATGCTATGGAATGATGCGAAAATAGGTAAAGAGGAGCAATGGATGTAAGTAAAAATGCTTATGTCAATATTTTCTTGAACCATTATGATTGATTTTTAAACAAATATTTTACGTACAAGAGGTTCAAAAAAGAAGAAGCGCAGGCTATAATCTCATTTGAAATCAAGGTAAAGATATAAGAAAGGGTTTATAATTACTATTAATCTTGTGAAAAATATGACTCCAATACCATTAGTAGAGCTCGCCCACATGTGTTTATAACCTCGACAAAGTTGCTTTTTCACCTTTGGAACCGTATTGCTTTATATATGCCTAAGAAAGTGCTTTGTAATGTCAAGATGGAGGCCATCATGGCCGTGTTCCCTGCAACCGACAGAATCACAATGGTTCCGCCCAAGGAAGGAGTGAAAGGTGGCGGTGTTAGCTCATGATGAATTCTGTTCCAAGGACTTTTTGTTTCTTTTCTATGTGCCCATTGATCATATCCTGTGTGGTGGCCATAGTGGGAATGCTAATTTCATTTCTTCCTTATGATCATAGGAGTGCTTTGACAGACCCCTATCCTCCATCCGACAAATCATAGAATCGTTAGTAATCATATAGATATTTTTTTTATTTTTTCTTCCTTTTCTATATATACTTCTGCCTTATATGTAGAGGATGGCTCAACACTCCTTAAGAGTAGGGATGGTGGAAGAAGTATGAACATCTCAATAGAAAAATATGCCCTTATTCTTATTCAATAATAAAAGTCAAAGAGATTTACAGGATTAGGAAGAACCAACATGATAAAAATAATCAATAAAATTAGTTTTAGTGAAGCTAAAGATAGCAAAGTGATATAGATAGTTGTGTCCTTCATTTTTGCCATCAATGCCAAAAGAAATTTCTTTAAATATTACAATTTTTCCTTGATTTGTCGAGTCTTCAAGAACTCCTAATTTTTAAATCTCGTACAAATTCTGTACTTTTGCCTTGTTAGATCATGAAGGGTGAAACATTATTCACAAAAATTCTCAAAATGTCGTTCCATATGAGAAAACAACAACAAAAAAAATAAACTCAAAAGTGTTGTTCCTTAGATGGAACAACCGTTGTTCCTTAAGAGGAATAGCAAAAAGAACATCTGACTGAAAACTGCTGCCTTTAAGAGGAACATAAAAAAGGAAAAATAAAAGGATACACGCGAAACTCGTTGTTCCTTAGGAGGAATAGCAAATGCCCTTAAGCGGAACGATATGCACAAGAAAGCATTTAAAATAAAATTAAGTGATCCCAAAATCACCCAAAACAATTCCAAATCAAAACTTCTATTCTTGAAAGGAACTAAGAGAAAGTGAAAAAAATGGCGAAAGGGTTGTTCCTTTTAAAAAGGAAAACAAAAACAACTAAAGCATGTTTTGTCTTTAAGAGGAATGGTTGTTGTTCCTTAAGAGGAACATCAATAAAATATAAGCACGCAATATTTTTGTTACTTAATGGGAACGACCGTTGTTCCTTAAGAGGGAATGTGAAGTGTTCCTTAAGAGGAACAACAATATAAAAAAAATTAAAAAAAAATTAAAAAAAAATTAAAATTAAAAAATAAATAAATCAGGATAAAAAAGGGCTTACACAAGTGAAATTAGAGAGAAAAGCTTATGTACAAATTCTTTTAAAGAAACAATTTTTATTGAATTTAATGCCGAGGAGAGTTATCTTCCTCAAATAACCGCATAGTGGAATCTCCGTAATTGTTGGTAAAATGATTCCCGATTAAGCGGTTTGTGGTAAAGTCGTACTCATGAATTTACTTCTGCTTTAAAAGAATGTCCATCCATCACTTCTGTAGCTAATGTAATGGTGCCATTGTCATGCACTTTCTCATTTCCAGTGCCAAGCCATCGTGTCCGGAGTTTTCCGTTTAAACTCAAACCCAGAGTTGTATAGGGAGTGTCTGTCTCCTTCGTGGAAAAATTTTCTTTTAATAAGTATCGTGTCATATTTTTTCTTCCGTTGTTGAATTAATGCAGTGTTTTGAAGGGATGAGAGCCTAATTTCATCTAACTCATTGATTTGTTGCACCACAATTTACTCAGCTCAAATTCAACCCACCTCCGCACTCGTTCTTAGCCAATTAATTTCAAATTCTATTGAAACATGGGGTTATTTTCCGAATACTAATTGATATGGTGAATACCTAGTGGTAGCCGTGTTTAGTTCGTATGCCCACAAGGCTTCCGACACTTGAAGTCCACCACATCCGTGTGATGCAAACTCCGTTTTTGTGGCATTTGCCTATCACCTTATTCGTGCTCTCTACTTGGCCATTTTTCCGGGTAAGGTGAAGGTAATTTGTGCCGAATGTAATTTTTTAATGTTGCAGCCGATTTTATTACCTACAAATTGTGGTCCTCCATTTGTAATTATGTCTCGTGAGGCTATATCACACAAATATTTGGAAAAGGAAATGTATTACAGAGTCCCTTGTAGCCTTTGGAAGTGCCTCTCGCTTCAATCCATTTGGTAACATACTTTGTTGAAACTAGTATGTACATTTTTTGATTTGATGATGGGTTATCAGACCAATAAAATCAAGTTTTCCACTGTCAAATGGCTCGATTACTAATTTTGGATTCAAAGGCATTTCATCTGGATCAGTCTGTGCAGGTCTCACCTTTTAAAATTATCATATGTTTGTACAAAATTTTTAGCATCTTTAAAAATTGTAGGCCAGAATAGCCTATTTGTAAAACCTTTGTGACTAGTCCTTGACGGCACAAATGTCCGCCACATTGCCCGTCGGGTATGCTTTCGTAATGTCAAATATTTCATCTTCTTCCACGCATCGTTTGATGTGCATATCTCGAAGCCTCGTATGAAATAGGTAGCCCCCAATCCAAGAGAATCAGGTATTGTGTGCACTATTTTTTTCATTGGGCGTTAGATGCTTGGGTAATGATTACTATCATGAAATAATTTGCAACATCAAGATACCATGGTGTTCTCATTATCAAAAACAAATGTTCATCCGGAAACCGATCTTCGACTGTTGCGTCCATTGGCTTTTGCATTCGTGAGAGGAAATTAGTCAAAGGATTCTCTTTTCCGTGTCGATCCTTTATCGTGATGTCAAATTCTTGTAATAGAATCAACCATCTTGTTACTCTACCATTGCATTGTGTTTATTTGCTAAATATTTTATGGCAGAGTGCTCGTATATAAAACTACAAGATACCTGTGTTTATATAATGTCTAAATTTATTTACAAAGATGTATTACAACTAAAATTATTTTTTCAACATAGTATATTTAATTCAATAGGAGATAGATTCTTGCTAATATACAAATTTACATGGTTTTTATCTTCTTCCGCCCAAGGACCGGCTCCGATAGCTATCTGGCATTAGATGAAGTTTGGAATGGAAAATCCCAATTTGGGCCCCTTAGCACTAAGGTCATTATGTTTTTTTTAGTCTCAAACCATGGTCACAATTTCATCTAAATAAAATCAAATAGCCCTTACTAGTGCGTATAGAGGTGCATCTATTTGAGAAAAATTCTCTATGAATCTTTCTATAATAACCGTGTAATCCTTAAAAACTGCATCGTTTGTGTAGAGTAGGTATTAACAAAATTATTCAATTTAGTCATCTACTCTGTATTCCACTGTTGAGATATAATACCCAACATGAGTCCCTGTCATCATCATATGAAACTTTTCATGGCTCGCTGCAGCTTCAGTGGTACATTCCGTGACTTTTCTAATGTTTCTAATGCCTGCCTGCAAAATCATCTCCAAGGTGTGTGAAATCATCCATATATACTTTCTGTTCTTCATTTATTAAACATGAAAGATGCCGAGGATGGCCCTAAAATGTGGTAGGAATTGCATACCCAAAGGGTAAAACTCCTCGTAAGAAAATGTTCCCCACGAACAAAGTAAAAGTAGTCTTGTCCCGATCTTCAGGCAATCCGAATTTGATTGTATCCACCGGCTTCACCAAGAAGAAAATAATTTTTCTCGCTAATGTATCTAATACCCTCGATCAATGAAAGGAAGGGGAAAGTGGTCTTTCTAGGTTGCTTTGTTTAATTCTTTTATTCTACACATCCTCCTTTCCATTCTCTGGCACCACTACTGCGGAGAGACCCACTTGCTACTTTATATTGGATAAATAAAGTTTACATCCAAAAGTTTTTGTAATTCAGTCACAATATCTTTAAGATGAGGGTTTAATATCCATTTGGGCTGGAGAATGGGTCTAGCATCGTTTTCTATATAAATGTGGTGTGTACATAACTCAGGATCAATTCCTTTCATGTCTGTGTAAGCCAATGCAAAAAGCTTCCTTATATTTTCTCGCTGTTGGACCATCTTCTCTTCTTGTTCAAAGAACAATGGTTTTGTTAATGTTCGTAGTTTTTCCTGCCCAATTTATATAGTTTTGCTATTGTAACAGAGGTAGGTATTGATTCATCATGATGTCTTTCAGAATCTTCTTCTTCTTCATTATCAAATGCCGCCTCAATCAGTGGACACAAATGGGATCCGTTTTTGAAGGTTAGTACTGAAATTGTTAATGATGTCGTCCTCTCTCGTTTGGTCTTTAAATTAATAGGCATCTTTTATGGTTAATGGTGATCTAATGTTTTCCGTGGGGTATGATACATGTTGTTTCTTTTGTTTTCATTATTGTTAAGCTTGGTCAAGGAGGGTATAAGGCTAATTTATTGACTTTACTCCCTCTAGTTATAGTCATGTCGCTTTGCTCGTAGCCAATGCAAGCATCAACAAATTGCTAGCCAAGGTTTACCTAAAATTAAAGGGTGTCAATTCAGCCGTTTTTGGGGTTAATAATCAGGAATTCAAGGCAGCATATTCCCAAGAGTCTACAGATACCATTACATCATGTAGTGTGCCTCTGCCCGACTACCGATTGGTCACCAATTTGCAATAAGGTTAAAGGATCAATGATGTAATGCCAAGTTTTTGACAAGTGGTGGTTGTTAGGATATCGATTGCAAATTCTAAATCAACTAAGGAAATTGAAAGGATTTGCCCATTGATTTGCACCGTAACTATAGGATTTCCGGGTCCTCATATTTTAAGGTGCTTCTCTTTCCTGACAGTAAGTCAGGATAGGGTGTCGACTAAATGGACGCGTTGGATTTTGTCACTTCCTCGCTTTCTTATATGACAATACTTGATGATATTTTTGCATAAATTGGAATATCTAGATAGCTTGGAGGAGTGGATTTTTTATACACAAATTTTTTAGTTCTCCTAGAAGATCAAAATCAAGATGTTTTATTGGGCGCAGTTATGATTAGCCGTCTGGAACAAGTATATGAGGTGGTTGCTTGCTCATGATTTTGTTGTCTAACCACATTCTCTTTTTGTAATGTTTGTTCTAAAGGTAATGAATTTTCAACTTGAACACATTTTTGTCTCCATATGATTCTATTATGCGCCTGTGACCCTGCACTGGAAGAAGGCTGCTGCACTCCAATCAGCTTCAGTCTCTGCTGTGCTTCGATTATTTGAACAAATTGAACCGGTCTATTATTAGGGTCTTCGTGTTGGGTTGGGCCGGGGAGTTGCTGCCTTAAGTTTGTCCGGGATTTTGTTGCAAAATGTATATGGCGCTCGGCGTGTAGGTGGAAGCAGAGAACGTCTCCTACCGACCGATTCATAGATATTTTCCGCCCGACCGGCTGTGTCGACTTCATAAAAGAGGGACCATTGTTGATATGCATTATTTTTCCAAAATGGAGGAAGAATGAAAGCCCGGCCAACTGGTTTTATTTGTTTGATTTGGCCATGGCGATGTAGGAAACACACGCCGTGACCAGCCTCGGGGAAAGGTGGTCGATTTGCCACGTTCCATTATATTACTGAGCATTACATCAGAGGAGACCGAGAATAAGAGGATGACTGAAGTAAGTACTGCTTGTTTTGCCACCGTTAGCACAATATCTACTCAAAGAAACCGGAGATTTACAGATTGTCGAGGAACAATTATCGAAGGAAATAAGTTCAAGGAGATGAACAAAGTGTTTCTAAAAACATTTAAAACCGTGCCTAAGGAATTTGTTTTTGAATGATTTAATTAAAACATTGGTGAAGGAAGCAAGTCATAATTGTTTTATCATTTGAATATGGATACTGCACATATGACATTCTTTTCAATCCTTCGGAAAGACTCCGTCGTTAGAAGGTCGCATTGGAAATGTAGCAGACATATGTTTTCTTCTTTGCCAAATGGCTCACCGATTATGTCACTTAGCCTTATTTTGACTATCAACTATGAAATGAAGAGATCAGTTATAGCTTAAGCGTAACTCCGTATAGAGTGATTGTTTCAAGAATCTATTCATGGAGATCAGAACAACCTCATCGAAATCATAAACATCGTTTGGAGGCGTTGAGCTTTCACATGTCAATTCAAGCATAAATGCTCCATATGTATGTGCTATGTGTGAGATCCCCAAATTTGAGTTCATCGGGTCACTCCGAGGTTCAAATGCATTCTCATGTGGTAGGGCTATGTGCATCCAGTGGTTACAGTGTATACATATGAAAATGGTGTTTTCTTTCACAAATTGCAAATTTCTAGAAACGTACAATTCTCTTAACTAAGTTGCGCTTATTTCATATTCCAGTATTAGACTTCGTCAAGGGGGAAGAATGAACTCCCGATGCACCTTGTAAGTTTATCTTGCCATTGGCAAGATCATATGAGGTCCTTGATAATTCCAAGGATAACTAAGATCTAATATTTATTCTTGCTTTTATCATTGTTCTTATGGACTCAAAGATAAAAGGACCAAAACCGATCCTCCTATAAGCAGCATGAAAAAATATTTAAAAGAGAGAATGTGGGTGTCATTTCATCACGAAAGAAATGGTTGCCGTACAGTTGCTAATTACATACAACGCATGTCCACATAGACAAGAACAGAGCAGACACTGTTCCAATCAATTGGCTATGAATTCTTCCATATTCTAGCTTCAAATTTGTCTCAACACGCCACCAACTGTCCTGAAATCCAAACTGACATAGTTCCACCAAATGGGAGAGGCTCCCAAAAGGAAGGGCAGCCCTGTAAGATTGGAACCAATCCTACGGCCTTTGGTACATGATGCTTCCGGGCAAGGACTCAACCAACATCACAATTACCTGAAAGTGTAAGACCCCGCATCTTCTACGAAAGCAGGGCCATGGATTAGTCACCTCCTCGTGTTTTTCCATTAACGCAATACCCTCACGTGAACGGTCCACGAAATACCCAAGCGGAGTTACTTAATGAATCTTCTTCCATGCTTCAATGAAAATTTCTCCTTCCACTAAAAAATGAGAGCAAACCACCATGGAGTGTAGTATGTGCGGGGACGTAGGCTTTGGCAATGCCTGCCCAAGCAGAAATGCCGATTCTTCTTCCAGCATAAATATTGTAGCCGAGGATATTTCTATGGAGATCATATTGAATTGTACATTGGTGTTTAGTGACGTACAAGCTTTTGCTATTTTCTCTTCAAGCGCCAAATCTAAGAGGTTCTCCAGAAAAACGTTGACAGGAAAAGATCGTATGCCTCCTCGCTTTCTTAGAGTCATTCCAGTTGCTATTTAAGATATGGAGACAGGTCGAAAAGACAACTGGTGAAGAGAATCCAGAAGAAGCGTTTATGCAAATACGAAGAGTTGCTCCCGCAAAACGTTGACAGAGGATGAGGCTCCTGAAATGAAATCCTATGTTAAATTTACGAGAAAGTGTGACCTCTCGTTTTGCTTGCAGTACCAACGGCAGTCGAAGACCCATATATATGACGAGTTGGAGAAGCTAAATGCTCATGTTCTTGAATGTATTTATACACATTTAGTGGAGATCAAGCATAGAATTTTCAAAGGTTGAATTATTGTGTGTCATTCTCAGATAGTTATGCATCCTTTTCATAACTCCCAGAACTCAAGAAATAATTGAGCAAATACGCATTTTACAGAACAGACGTACAAAATCCATTGCATTCGCTGATAAAATCAACAGAAGTATTTATTTATATTTAAAATAAGATATTCCGCGGTGCTCTGGGGTTTCATATCCAGAATTTCATAGATAGGAGTGTTTACCATCGTCGAATGTTACCTTGTGTTGTTTTCGTGCGTAATTTCAAATATGTAATTTCCCATGGACATTGAGAGGCAACCGTTGGGCGTTGAAGAAGATGGTAACAATGATAAAAATACAAAAGAATAAATACTGGGTGGTTGAAATTGAAGATGATGATTAAAGCCTGATGAAGCTCCTCCTAATCAACGATTTCTCGTTCGTATCCACCCGTCATAGTACAAGTATCCATTCAGAGATGTTCCCCGCTGACTTATCGACCATGAGGCAAATGAAGATGGACGAAAGAATGATGTGTCGTTTTGGGGAAGAACCCCCAATATTTGTCACCGCACCACAAAGAGTCTCCCAGTTGACATCATGTACGTTTATTTATCATTATACATACCATCTACATTTGATGTGTGTTTGCATGTGTGTTAGTGGTTTTCAAAACCAGCTCGTGTGTTTTGGTTTTTGACATATGTGTGTAGTGTATGACCCAAAATGCATTATTCATCCTTTAAGACTTTCGATTCTTTTTTTTTGGTTTTATATTATATATTATATATATAATATTAAATCATATATTTTGTAAATTTTAATAATTCTAGTGACCTTCAAGAATCAGCTTTCAAACCGATCATAGCTAGTAGTTGTTTCGTGCTGACCGACAGGAAAAGAGGAGGAGGATAGGGGGTTCCAAATAAGATCTCCCCATGTTGATCTTTGTATGGATTTTCTCCAATAATTGATAAATGAAAAGCAAACTTCTAGTATTTGTTGATATTGATTTGTCTTCTAGTTTACATAATGTTTTTCCCGTCCTTGAATAAATGAAGTATCGAGGCAAGAAAGGCAAAACCCTTAATAGGCGCTCCTTCATTTTAACTGCTTCTTTTGCCGCTCTCTTCTTCTAGCTGAAATGATAACCCCGTACAAGACATTGTTTTGGGCTTTTTCCTTTCATGCTTCTTCTCGAACATTTCATTCTATATCAAGCATAATAGCGTTGTGAGATGTCACAAACATTTGATCTGTACATCTACCATTTGAACTCCTGAGGTTGATTAACGGGGATCATATTTTCGTGACATATTTATTTTAATGTCTTAAGCACGGATTCCTTTTCACACCAAGAACTTGTTTTTTAAGGTATTGGAATATTTAATTGCCAGTCATTTTGGACTGTGTCAAGTTCACTGGTTTTCTTTCTACTTCCTCCTGATGTCCAAAGGACGAGGAAGTTGCATCGCATTGCCACCGTTTTCCGCATTTCATTCTCATAAAGCTGCCTATGAGATGGCTCTGCATAATCCTTCTTTTATTGTGAAACAAGTTCGTCGATTTTCGAATACTGGCTGTTTCTTATTCACCGGCGACCTTACCCGATGAAAGTTTCATTGGGGATGAAGAATTTCCAGCAAGAAGATGAGAAAGTATCATGGAAGAAACATGTATCGAATTTCCGTTTTTTAAAGGAGATTTTTTATTTATTTATCACTTAGTACTAATTTTCCCATTTATATTAAAAGGATTGTTTCTCGCTTTTACTTAAGATTACAAAGCCCGGTAGTCAAATTCATTTTGGAAAAGATGATTTGCCTCCTCGCTTGTATTATAAATCTTGATGTGTATCTCCTAAACATGAAAGGAGGGATGATTGTTGTATTACAATCCCGTGATAATCGCCAGTACCGGGTATACAGATGATTCATCATCTTTGGATGATAAGGTTTTGCCTCATAAGAAATTCACTCCGTTTTCAGCTCAAAACAGAGAAATCTTTAAACCCCGAAGTTGCCCGCTATTCTCCATCAATATCCTTCAAACGGATTCAAGTCCTTGCCTAGTTTCTCTCGGGAAAGGAGAAAGACATTTTGTACCATTCACATATCTTGGAATTTGAATACTTTCTAGACAAATTCCAAATTATTCATGAAGACGTAGCTTTAAGATGTTTTCCCATTCTTTAAAACATGATGTCGTAATGCAAATGCTTGGAAGTGTTCAATCAACTCGGCAAGATCTTCAAGATGTATTCCTTACATATTGGGGCGAGAGTAAGTCATATGAAGAGCACCTTTTGGAATTACATTCTATCCGAAGGCAAAGTAATGAATCGATTTCTCGAGTTTAATAGGAGGTTTCAAAAAAATTCACCAGCATGCCGCAATAGAAATTATCCTCCTAAGGTGAGTTTGTCTATTATTTGAAAGCTCTTTCTATCGCCTTAGCTTTTTATCTCAAAGAGAAAGCCAACACTCTAAAGCTGATGTTTCTCCATGCGCAAGAAATCGAGAATAATGCATGGGTTTCTAGAAATTTTTCCCCGCAATACGAAGAAAGTCTAAGTTTGTCAAAAATAAAAGGGCTTGTGAAGGAAACATTGGAATTTCACAAGAGAATGTAAGTTCGAGTCCAATATGTCAAAAGGTCAAAGCCGTATTGACAAAGAACAAGAATCCAAGTCTTTTTTTGAAGATTCTAGTCAAAACTTAGTTGCAATAGTCAGATCGCATTATGAAAGCACTAAAGAATGCTGCAATAATTTTACGAGTAGTGAGGAAAATAGTGCGCTTTTCAGAATTGCTTAAAAGAAGAGGAAGATTTAGTTATCAATTATGTTATGAAGAGCATCGCATTATGAAGAGCAAAACTTGATAAGCGTATTTTCAAACAAATGCCTGCCAGAAATGGCGCCAAGTTCCTAACACAGCTTCCCGACCGAAATTCAAACAATGAAGGTAAAACGTTGTTCAAAGAAGTCGACATCCGCAAAACGTTCGAGAAAAGGAGGTAACCAAAGTTTTATCTCATGATTTCGCTACAGATCCGGGCTTGCCGAATATATGGCAAATTTCTTCTACGTCATCAACAAGCTTCAATGCCGTGGTATGTACAAAATTCTCAGATGAAAATTGTTCATGGTACATTCTCTTTTGATTTTTAAATCTCGGAAGAACATGAAGGTATTAAACCTAACAAGAAGATGCCGGATTGGTTCCATCGGGAAGGTTGACTCACTCTTAATTAAGTTCAATCAAGTCATAGGCATATGAGTTGCACACAAACAAGCTCAGAGTTTACACTGGGCCATGTAGAGTTCTAAAGTTTCAAATTTTTCGCTCAAAATAAATATCCCCTGTATAAGCAGAGGTTCGGTAGGTTTTGAAATTTTCTAGAGATTTGTGAACCGGGAGACAATTCACCAATTTGATCAAAACTAACAAAGGCCAACATCTACGTTCCTGCATGACTTTGTCGCCAAAGCACTGCCCCAATCGGGAGCCGTATGTCAGAGTGGTCAAATATCTACTCAAAGAAAAAGTTCCAGAGATTTGAAGACGTCGAGGAACAATTATCGAAGTGAAATAAGTTCAAGGAGATAAACAAAAGTGTTTTAAAAAACATTTAAAAAAAAACTCGTGCCTAAGGAATTTGTTTTTTTAAAAGTCTTGATTTTAATTTTAAAACATTAAAGTAGGTTGAAGCGAAGTCATAATTGTTTTATCATTTGAATAAGGGACACTTTGGCATATGACATTCTTTCCAATCCTTTGAAAGACCTGAGTGAAGGCCTATCAGAAATGTAGCAAGTATATGTTTTCTTCTTTTCGTCAAATGGGCTCGACTGACATAACCCTTGTTTTTGAGCTCTATTTTGACTATCAACTATGAAATGTAGATCAAAATATAGCTTTGTTGTAGTCCAGAGAGTGATTACCAGCGTTTAATCTATTCAAGTGAGATTCGTAACAACTTACCGAAATCATAAACATTGGTTTGGAGGCGTTGAGCTTGCACATATGTCAATTCAAGCTACAAATAAGCCCATGTATGCTAGGTGAGATCCCCAAATTTGAGTTCATCGGGTCACCGAGGTTCAAATGCATTCTCATGTGGTAGGGCTAGTAAAATCATGCTGTGTGTACATATGAATGGTGTTTTCTTTCACACAAAATGTGAAATTTCTAATTGCATAAATTCTTTAACGTGTTGCGCTTATTTCATATTTCAGAGTATTAGACTTTCGTCAAGTGTAAGAATGAACTCGATGCACCTTGTAAGTTTATTCGTCGTGCAAGATCATATGAGGTGTCCTTGATGATCCAGGTATACCAAGATCTAATATTTAACGTTTATCATTGTTCTTATGGACCTGAAGATAAAAGGACCAAAACCGGATCCTCCTTGAAAATAAAAAATAAAAACACAAAAGAGAATGTGGGTGTCATTTCATCACGAAAGAAATGGTTGCCGGTGAGTTGTGGGTTGCTATAATTACATACAACGCGTATGTCCATGAGGAGAATAGTGAGATAAGAAAATTGCTCCAATCAATTGGCCATGAATTCTTCCATATTCTAGTCAAAATTTGTCTCAAATACGCTACCAACTGGCCCGTAAATCCAAACTATTGATAGCTCTTAATGAAATGGAGATACTCAAAAGAAAGATGTAAAACTTCTAAAAGATTCAACCAATCCTACGGGCCTTTGGCATGATGCTTCCGTTGAAAAGGTTAGGACCATAACCAATTACAATTAGTCACCGGAAAGTGTAAGACCCCGCATCTTCTACGAAAGTAGCATTATAAGGATTAGTCGGCCTCTTGCGTTTTTTCTTCACTAACGTTAGCCACCCCCACGTGAACGGTCCACGAAATACCCAAGCCGAGTTATTTAATGAATCTTCTTCCCAGCATGTCATAGAAATTTTCCTCCACTGAAATGAGACAAAAACCACCATGGAGGAAGGTGCGGACGTAGGTTTTCAGAACAAATTCGTTCTGTGAGAAATGCCATCTCGCTTCCAAAAGACAAATATTGTAGCCGAGGATGTGAGCAGACTGCATGAATTGTGCGATTGGTGTTTAGTGATCGACAAGATTCTTTGCTATTTTCTACAAGCTGCCAAATCTAAGAGGTTCTCCCAAAAAAAACGTTGACAGAAAGATCGATGCCTCTCGGCTTCTCTTAGGAGAGCGTGTCTGCAGTCATGGTTAAGAGGAGATGAAGCTGAAAGACAATCGGGTGGTTGAGAAATCCAGAAAAGCAAACGCTTACAAATACGAAGAGTTGCTCCCGCAAAACGTTGGCGAGGATGAGGCCGCCGAATGAAATCCTATGTTAAATTTACGAGAAAGTGTGACCTCCTTTTGTTTCCGTATTTATAGAGAGAAATAATTTGCGCCGAAGACCCGTATATATGACGAGTTGTAGGTTAAATGCTCTGGTGTTCTTGAATGTATTTATACACATTTAGTGGACTCACATAGAATGTGTTGTTGATTATTGTGTGTCATTCTCGTATAGTTATGCGCATCCTTTTCATAACTCCCGTAACTCAAGAAATAATTGCTGTAAGCATTTACATTTGCTGCAATGTGACGTACAAAAATCCAACAGACTCACATAAAATCCATTGCATTAATGAGTTGAGCCATTGGAAGAAGATATTCCATGGTGCTGGGAGTTTCATATCCAGAAATTACAGATAGGAGTGTCACTATCGTCGAATGCATACCTTGTGTTGTTTTCTGTGTAAGGTAATTTCGCTCATGTAATTGCCCATGGACATTGAGAGGCAATCGTTGGGCGTTGAAGAAGATGGTGGTAAATGCCAATGATAAAACAACAAGTAACAGTCAAATGAAAGATGATGATTGGGAAGCCGATGAAGCCGAACGATTTCGGCTCGGTCCCATCCTGCCGCGGGGTACAAACAAGACGACCAGGGAGAGATGGCACCTCAGCTGACTCCGTCGACCATGAGGCAAATGAAGATGGACGGTGAGGATGTACGTTGTGGGCGGTCCAACAGCTTGTTCACTGCACTACGTATTCTTGAAGAATAAGGGAAGTGATTGATATCATTATACATATCAATTTTGGCATTTGATGTGTGTTTGCACGTGGTTAGTGGTTTTCAAAACCAACAGTTTGCTGATACGACAAAGAGTGGCGGGACCCAAAATGCATTATTCATCCTTTAAGACTTTCGATTCTTTTGGGTTTTATATTATATATTATATATATAATATTAAATCATATATTTTGTAAATTTTAATAATTCCAAATAATCTTTCAAGAATTAGTTTCAAACCCATCATAGTGCTTAGGTAAGGAGTCGAAGGATCTTGATATAAAAGCAAAGAGAGGAGGGGAGGATAGGGTTCCAATGGAGATCTCCGTGATGATCTTTGTATGGATTTTTCCAATAATTGATAAATGAAAAGCAAACTTCTAGCATTTGTCATTATCTGTCTTCTAGTTTACATAATGTTTTTCCAAATTCTTGAATAAAATGAAGTATCGAGGCAACAGTGCTAAACCTTAATAGGCGTCTTCATTTTAACTGCTCTTTTCTTTACTTTCTAGAGCTTGAGATGATAAATTCTCAGACAGCTAAAAGATATTGTTTTGGGCTTTTTCCTTTCATGCTTCTTCTTAACATTTCCTCATTCTATATCAAACAGATAATAGCGTTGTGAGATGTTTACAAAGATTTGGATCTTGTACATTCACCGATTGAACTCCCAGAGGTTGGATTAACTAGATCACATTTCTCTGACATATTTATTTTAATGTTCATATCATCTTTCATGTTCAAGGAATTTGTTGGTGGCATGTCACCACCATTGACGACACCGATTGAGTAGGTACACCGGTTCGTTTCTTCTTCCGCTTCCTTGTAGACTCGATTTCAACTCGGGGAGTGAGGGGAAACTGTGGAGTGATATTTCATGCGTATGCTCTTGCACTTGGATTGTATCTAGCAGCATTCTTTATGGCTATGTTTTCGTGACTTAGGCGTAATATTGCAAAATTTTTTTTCTTCTTATGCTTGTTTTTGTTTATTTTGCATGATGTTGAGTCGTATTGAATGAGTCCCAATATTAGTTTTGAAATTGTGAGATCATTTCTCGCGCAGTTATACCTCCACCTGGATATCTTGCTATCCCTTGTGGTCATGTCATGTTCGTTGGTTTTAGTCTTGTGTCGCTTCGAGTTCCCGATACATAATTCAATGATGTCAACAAAATTTTCCTTACATAGCGTCAATTTTTGGCTCATAATTTTTAATGTTTCAACCCATTGTTCCTTCATCCATTTATCAATGTGTTTTTAACACATTATCGTAAGGGGTAAAGATGCATAAGGTGATCTTCGAGCGATGGTGTACCAAGTTCACATATTCCTCCAATCTTTCATTACGTTTTTCTCGTCATTTGAAATATTTCATCCTTTAATTCTGGACCTACAATAATCCCGATATTTCTTTAGAAATCGCCTTTCATCTCTCATCCCAGCTTATTTATAACACCTCCACCTAACCCGCAAATCATCGTAGAGCTGTCTCAATGTGAGGGAAGTAATTTCATTGGGGACCTGGGTAAGTGGTATAGTCTTACCCCCGGTATAATACATTGAATTAAAATAGAAATGCATCCGGATTCGATGTCAAGCCATGGAATGTGAGAATATGTTGAGAGGAATGGCCTCTTCATAGGTGCATTAACTATAGTGTCCACAATCGGATATTGTAGTGTGAAGTTTGAAAGGTTGAATTGCCCATTCGATCAAATATGTGCCAATATCCGGGATTTCTAGGGAGTCATTCCTAGGTTGACTAGAAGGAGTAGGGATGACCTTAACATCACTTCCTTGGTCCGGGATAATGAGTGTTCTTTGTTGGACTATTATCTCGAGGGGATTTTGCTTTTTCAAGTTCTTCACATCGTTTTGGATAATTTGGCAAGACTTACCCTATTTGGGCTTGGTATTTAGAATACTCCAAGAGGGATCTTGGTTCCTTCTATTTCCCCCGTTTCCCTCCTCCTTCGTAGAGGAAGACCTCCTTTCTTGTGAAGGGATTTTTTGCGGATTTTCGCATCATGAAAATTTTGTCTACCCCTTCGCTCACCAGCACCCACATAGCCACAGATGGTGATCCCGTGGTTTAAAGGAAACCAATAGATCAAAGTAAAGAGTAATTCGTGGTCCTATAGATTACCGAGACTCATATTTTTCATGATTTCGTCGATAAAGGTTGTTCGCCCATGGGCCGACGCCTAGGTTTTTCGTGTCTAGGATAAATTTTGTTTTGTTGAGATTTTGTCATTCAAAAAACGCAAGCATTCATTCCTACCTTAGACTTCTATGTAGTTCTACTATGTGCTGTGTGAACGACATGTTCCTCATTCGTTATACGATTATTACCTTCCATTTTTAATACCCGCTCTTCCCAGCGTACATTCGTACCACTTCTCAAGGAAAAAGGCTACACCTCCGTAGCAACTAAGGCCAAAAATGTTGAGATATAAAAGGTTTTTTTTTAACTCCTATTTATCCCACATTACCTATCAATCGTAGGTATGATTTTTGTTTCAGAGTACCGCCTTGAGGTGGTAATTTAATCCAAGAGTAATGTTTTTCCAATTTGCGCACAATGTTCCAAATACAAGAGTAAATGGAAGTTTGAAATAAAATTCAATTAACATAAGAAACTTTAATGTCTCTAAACTAGATCACCACTCAAAGAAACCAAAACAACTATTAGTCAAGGATGCGTAGGGGTAATAACTCTTTCCTCCGTCAACACAAATAAATCAACATAAACAAGATCCCCATCCCAGAACTTAGATAATGAATAGGCTTCTAATGTCCTTTTTGCGCTGTTGACCTTGCACTCCACACTAAAACAACTAATTGGAAATGATAACCTAATTAAATTTAATAATAAGAATACGGAAATGAATAAACACGCTCACCGCAATAATATTCTAAAGAAAAACAAAATACTTGAAGGAAAGAGATGAACAACGAAGCTTATTTAGTATTAATGAAAAACAAAGCTATTTAATAGAAATGAACCTAAAAATCCGAAATGAACAAGCGAAGCTTTATAATTGAAAATGAATAGCATAACAATATAAGATGCAAAGGATAGTAATCTTATTATGGTGGAAGGGAATAGCAACGCGGTTCAATCACAGCCTTATGCAATAAAACACTTACAAAATATTGAAACAAGAAGTTATAAAACAAGGAATTGTAAAGCAATTCGATTATGAAATGAAAATTAAAGAAAACCATCACATGACTGAACGTGAAGTAATGGTACAAAAAGCAAGTGGATCCACCAGGGCCGAGCTCCTATTTTCAGTGAGGCACCGCCGAAATACTCAACATCAAAATAACAGAACAACAACCAAATTATATATTAATCATGTGTAAAGAAGCTTTCTACAGAAATCGCACTTTGTTTTAACCAACGAGAGTCAATGATCAAAGTGAAAACACAAAAGGGAAATTCGAATAATGGCAATACATGCTCTCCATGATTTCTACAAGTGTTGTCCTTTTATAATGGCCAGGTGGACAAAACAAGAATATGGGGAGTGAGCTCTCAAGCAAACATTGTTACACCATTTTTGTCATCTAAACTGTCATCATTAGATGGACCCAAGTACACCATGTAAGACCAATTTTACCCTAAGCAAAATTGCTTTCACTATGTAAAATAACTTAATAAAACACATTTATTAGGTTGTTTATGGTCTAAACAGAAACCCCCAAAAGGAAATATTAAACAAACCTAATATTTGTTTGATTTTCCTCATGAATAATTAATTAAAACAATAATTTAATTATTATTCCTAGTCATTTTTAACTCAAATAAAATTAATTAGATAAATATTTATTTATCTTATTATTTTCTAGGAATAATTATTTAATTCCTTGTTAAATATGACTAAATCACCCATAAATAATTAAATAAATAATTATTTATTTGATTATCTTTCAACCACTTCCTTAAAATGATAAATAAATCATTTAATGTTTATTATTCATAAATAAAGGCATTCTAACCTAAGCCAAATACTTTTCCTCCAACAAATATAATAAAATATTCCATTAAAGGTGGATCTAGATTTGGTTAACAGTTATTTTAATCATGCACCAAGATCTAGAATGACCCAATATTTTGTTATAAACAGGGAGGTTTTCCTACCATTCTTCACCTTTTGTTGCCTATTAGATCACTGATCTATAATTTCCGCCCTCGACTTTGAGCCATTATCATTTGCCAAATTTTCCATTTTTTGTTGTGTGAGTCTTTGAGTTCTATCTTTGGTTCCAGTTTTCTACACCAACAAGAGAGAGAAAGACTAGATCTCAAGTACCGAGGACTTTCAAGAACCCATCCCATTGAGGAGAATTGGAAAGACCTTCGTTTTCCTCCTGTCTCTTTAATACAAAAAAATTCTTCAAAATATCGTTTCTGTCTGGTTTCATTAATGTATGGATTAAAACCTTACTTTTACTACTTAATGTCTCTCTTATGCATAGATCCGGATTTTGCGCATTTGTCTTGATCAACTAACTGGCAGTATCCGAAGATATTGGCAACAAGTATTTGATGTTAGGGGCTATAATTTATGCGTAGCTAAAGTGGTATTTTTTCGTACGCTTCGACAAAAGATTCATACTTCAATAACCGGCGACTCCACACGGGTTTTCAATTACGATCGTCTGCCGTTTTCATATTCCCGCATATCCAGCCTACTTCTAGACCCCAGGGCTTTTCTAACTTTTTTTTCCTATTTTTATGTTGTTTTTCACCTCTAAAACCCTAAAAGACTAAAATTTCTAACTTCCACATGTTTCTCGACTCCATTGCCAGGGATGCAAGCACGCCCGCAACCGAGACGACAACTTTTTCTAAATCGCCGTAACACCGGAGCTTCGGTCGCACTTTTCAGCCTGCAACTATGACCGGCCTCTCCAGTCACACTTCTCGCCCAATTATTCGTTGACCCGCACACAGGCAAAAAAAGGTCGAACCCGCGACCCGCCGCCTTTTCTCTCATGTTTGAATCGTCTGGGTTTTTTTTTCTGTGTTTCCGCCGTGTTTTTCCACCTCCGTCTCTGTACCCCCGTCAGATCCGGTTTTCCGATCTATTTTGCTCATCTAAGTGGGAACATAGCCCCCTAGGGCTTTGAAGACCCTCCACTTTTGGTGGAAGAGTTTTTAACTCGGCTTCTTGTGTGTCCGATTTTTCGTAGTTTCGGCCTTTTCCCTTTTTCGCATCTCGTATACCGCTTTTTCGTATCCCTTTTAATCCTCTCTCTTTCTCCTTCAAATCACCTCCCGAAGTTTTGTTTGGATCTAACTTTAGGGCCTCCTCCTTTTCCCTTATGTTTTTTGCTGATTTCCTCCTTTTATAGCACACCCTGGCTCGCTCGCGTTGTCTGCACTTTTCAAAGAGAGCTTTCTTCCTAGATCCCCGTCCCTCCCCGACCTTAGATCTATTGGCCTCTTTTAGTGTGTTTTGACTAGATTTTTTTCCCTCTTTTAGACTAGTTTTGAGAGACCCCGCCTTTTTGGGTTAGATCGATGCATTGTTAGTCGTTAATTTTCCGTTATTTCAAATATTATATATCGTTCTCTCGTAGCTTTATTTTCAGCTACGCAAAGACATTTTTTTTCTTTTGCTCTCAAAACGTCCGGGTTTAAAAAATTAAAATTAACGCACGCCACACACTCACCCTAAGCAAAAGAAGAGCCCAAGCGTGTTCGCCAAAAAGATCTTCAGCTCATCGAAATCCAATTGACACCGGCACCTTTTCTACCCTTTGGGTTTCGACATTGTAATCACTTGATTCTCGCACCTCCCGCCTTTGTTGGTCATTCTCCTTCCCCTTGTGCCGTGTTTGTGTTGTTTACCACAGTGCCCTGGCGAAGCATCCCGGAGACTTCTTGGCTCTTCACCTCAGCTTCCGGCCGCCGACCCAATTTTCCCGCCGTCGTCGAGTTAGTCCCCTCCCAGCGATGGTGCCTCCGATTCATTGGGTTCTCCTTTTACTTCTAGTTCTCCCCCGTCACTCCTTCACTATGTCCGGTCCGTGCCTATCAGCACAGGCGGTAATCCCGACCCCAGCGGACGGCCACGAGCGGAACCGGCCACAAGAACCACCCTGCCAACCTTGCTCCTTACACAGGCTCCTACCCTCCCTACTTCAACTACAGCTGATCAATGACCCTATTTGCCACGATGTTGACCTTGGCCCGATATGCCAACCAAGCTCCTCCGAAATCCCAAAGTTCGAAGGCCTTGCCGTAGAAGATCCAACCAACCATGTCCGATCTTTCCACATGTGGTTTTCCTCCAATTCCGCTACCGAGATTCCATCCATCTTCTGTTGTTCCAATGCACGCGACGGCGTGCTTCTAAATGGTATGTTGATCGGTGCCACCTCTTCCCATACCACCTTGCGACCATTTCCCAAGCCTTTTTATCTTATTTCCAACTCGTCTCCTACATGTCTGGGTACCGAGCTTTTGACTTCTTTCCACATCCTCTTCATCCCGTCTTCCACTGTGTCCAGAATGAGTTGTTACATTTATGTCGAGCTCCCACCTTTGAAGATCCCGTTTATAATAATCGGTTCTCCACACTCTCTTACCTCCCATTAAAATAGCACGCTCCCATTTCCAACCGAAGGAAGCCGCCCTCCAAATAGCCTTGAACTATGACCCTCGATCTACGCCGCCTCCGTTATGTTTATATCGTCCCGCCTAACCTCCCCAGGCCCGGCACTAGCGCCTCAGTAAGTATCTCATATTCCTGTCAGACTTTTATCGCTGGGGCCCTTTCTCATCCGTATGCTCAACCTCCTATGGGCTATGGTCTCCTCCCAGGAGGGGCGCACCTCTAGCACTTTTCCCCCCTCCACAGTAGCATGTATCCAGGATACTAGCATGCCTCATCCTTTTGCCCAAACCCCCGCTTAACTCAATTTTGCCCACCCTAACCAATATCCTTATCCATACGCCCGGGTGCCTCAGCTCCCCGCATTTGCTCTTCCACCCCCCTTGCCTTCTCAACCCCAAAGAACAAGACTTGGCGCAACCCTCTGTGTGGAAAGAGACGCACAACAAAGGAACTAATCCTCTCTCTCTCAAAGAAGGTGGAAAGGAAATCAAAATCAATCGTCTCCGGGTACCTGTGGACCCAAACCTCAAGGGTCTTGACCCCAGACCCACAATCAACAATAGGGCACTCACCCCAAACCGATGTGCCTATTCGCACAAAGGACCCCACCGTGTTGCAAAGAGCCACACACACACCCACGATTGTCCCATTCTACCAGATGCGCATGTGGGATAGCCCCAAGTCACACGCAGGCACACCATGCCTCCCCCCATGCTCCCCAATGTGTGGGCCACCACCAGTCCGGTCGTGTTTACCGATCCTTTCTCAAAGAAGGATTCGTGGTCGCCAACCACCCTCGACTCCCGACGTCGCCCCTCAACCTTCTCCTTCCGGTTCCTCCGATTACTGCATCCTCATGATGAACTATGATTCATCTCCAACCGTCGGCCCTAACTCTCCAAACCGCCCCCGCTAGTGTCCTGGCCTCATCGCATACCTCCGAGTCCCCTTCTTCGTGTCTCAGCTCTTTTCGACATCCAATGGTCCATTACATATCCCCAACCCAAAGTTGAGGTTCATACCAAGATTCCTAAGGGACCATTACGTTGAAATGCCACCTGCTGAGCGCCCGTCCGTATAGACATGGATGACGGCGGAGTCTCCGCCGCCATTTCCACATTGGAACTCCTCCAAAATGGTTTCCTCCCAAAAGAAGGCTCTACTATCTCGCCATGGGTGCCGTAGGATCCCGCCGAGCACCAAACTATTGTTTTCGACGCATCAACCGTAACATCCTCCTCTTCTTGCTTCCATAGCCTTCCAAATCCTAGTCAAAACTCGAACGCTAACATTTCTTGCATAATTGATGAGGGGGCATCCACCGTGATGTCCGCTTCCGTTTTCAGCAACTCGATCTCCCAGCTTGGCCCCTTCCACGATCACCCTTCGAGCGTGGGATGGCCACGCCCCAGCCCCATTGGCCTCTTCCGTAATTGTCCCATCGTCTTGGCAAGACCGTTTGCATCGACGTCGAGGTCATCGACGCCCCTAGATTACAACAATCTATTGGGGCGAAGCTACACCTATGCCATGTCTGCGATTCCGATCCGCGGTTTTTCGCAAGATGTATTTTTCTCACAATGGAAAGATATTCACTCATCGACCAATTGACTTATCATGAGCCAAAGTCTCCGCACTTCCCCGAGACGACCATCTCTTCTGTATTGACAAGAAAACGACGGTCGATTCCTTGACCAAAGGTCTCTCCCGACGTCTACAAAGACTCTCTTGCTCGGAACTTTCCCCCTCGGCCCTCCTCCTCCAATCTCTCATCCCGCCCATCGAATGTTTGCATGATGCAATCATCTCAGTCGCCTTTAAGCGATCCACTTCGCTAGTTAGCACCCTCGTACTCAACCTCACCCACCTGAATCCGCTCCAATATCCATTCCAGCGCAACATCCTCCTTTCCGGCCCTTCCTCGCGCTGGTATCCCCGAACCCTCATCTCCCCGTTCAGCTTCCCTAGGGCCTCAACCATCCTTGTCGTCCCTCCCGCCGCGATTCCGTCGGTCGCATACCTTTCCCCGGCTCCCCCTCCCGCATCCTATACGGTCCCCATCATGGCCACCCTCTCTCCCCAACTCCGACCGCACACCCCACCGGTACCCGACCTCCGAAACACAGACTACCCACTCTAGTCACCCCAAACCTTATTCGTTTTCACATCGTTCAACCGGTCCCCCTCGCTTCCTCCGTTGCCACCATGCCTCAAAGACCTCCCTAGGACCGCCCGGGTAACAGCTCCAGAAAGAAGAAAGCTCTGGGCGTGTATCCAAAGACAAGGCCACCCCGACTAACCCGGCTCCTCCTCCACCCGCAAAGCCTTGCGCCTTGTGTGATGTCGTCGTCACGCCACCCATACTTGTCCTAAATTGTTCGTATTCAACCCATGGTTAAAGCACGTTGCCCTCGCCTACGGTCCCCGACCCCTCTATTCCGTCCCCGTCCGTAACCAAGAACCCCAAGATTATTCACACCAACAAACCCCGCATTTGCGTCCATGGCCATTACTCCCACCATTGTCCTCACCTCGACGATTACCGTGCCTATTTAGAGGTAGTTCGAGAGTATGAGGCTGAACAAAATCAGTCCGCCCTCCCATACGCAGCAAACATGCTTCGTGTCAGCTTGAGGATTCCTGGCCCCATCGACATCCCCCCCCTCGATGTCCCGATGATCGAGTCTACTACCACCGTCTTCACCAT
The DNA here is from genome assembly GCA_034641835.2 of Pinus albicaulis. Lineage (NCBI taxonomy): Eukaryota > Viridiplantae > Streptophyta > Pinopsida > Pinales > Pinaceae > Pinus > Pinus albicaulis. The sequence continues at coordinate 467,690,798 of CM076583.1, read as the reverse complement.
CATCCTCTGGGAGACCCGGAGGAACATTCTTGAATCCTCCCCCGTTGTTTTGCTCGATCCCCCTTCGGCCGACCACCCTCGGGCTCAACATCATTTGACCATTTGTTTATCTCCCGTTCTTCTCGTCATCCCCCGTGACGATCCATATGTGAGCCTTTCTTCCTATACATGATTTAGGTAGCTTCGCCAGATCGTGTTTCCTCCTTCCACCATCCTCTTCGTCAGGATGCCTTCTTGGAAGCCTTCTCCACCCATGACCTCATCCTCTCGCCCATAAATGGGATAAACACCGCCCATATTCATGTTGGACCTCCACAAACCCCGAGTCCCGCCCATACCTCCTATAGCCCTTACATACCACCATCTAGTTCGTATATGAGTCATAGCCATCCTTCCCATCGCACCTCCCTCCCGCGCCTGCCGCTCGGGCGTCTACTATCCACTCACACCGCCGTCATTGTTCCTACTCCTCCCATTTTTTGTCTTCAGAACACTATTCCGCTAGACCTCCCGTCCCCAACTTTCATACCTGCTACGCCTCGATGATGCAAGTCGTTACTCCTGGACCCAGCTCCGATTGTGTTGGGTCATTTTCACCGTGCGCGGCCCTTGTTCTCTCGAATGGGACCGCATTGGTATTGCCACCAATAATCGTGGCCGAATATGATGCAAAGGCGTGGTCTCTTTAGTTGATGCCCTCTCATCGCATCCTCCATCCGCATGTTCGTTTAGATTCCCTACTTCTTGTCATGCAACTAAATAGTGTCTATCGTGTGCATAATCCTATCCTCTTTAGACGATATTTACGAGTGAAACTCTTTACATGAATTTGAAACCATAACTTTCAACCATGTACCTTGAGAACAAAATCACTATGTAGATAGCATCGCAAACCATGTTCTAGATTGGCATTTATCACACGGTATTTATGGAGCACAAGACAATAACATTCATAATCATTAAAAAATATGCACATCCATATTATGTCGAAAACATGTGTTTAGAGTCCATCTACTCTCGTATACATATGACATGCCTACAGTAGCTACAAAAAACTAAAAACTCGGGGCACCAATCGTCCCTACATACACACAAAGTAGGGGGCACCACCTCGTCCCTACATACACACACTAGGGGGCACCACCGTCCCACACCTAATCACTATCTCGGGGTGGATCCTGCCAAATGGCTCTGCCTCCGGCGTACCGTAGATCACGTATCCCCGACCGCCTATCGCCATGCGCCGCATGAAACCTCGCTATTCCGAGGGCAGGACCTCAATACATGGCCTGCGGCCCGGTCGTCTAATTCTTGCCACCGCACTCCGAAACACCAAGCTTAGAAACCTCTCACATCTATGGCAGATTTCCCAGGAGGGTGGCCACATCCTCATTATGCCGCTCTGCACACTCCTGGGCTCCAGCCCCGATGCTGGACGGTCATCCCATATATCCACGGTTTTACCGCAGCGATATCTACATACCAAAAGAATCCGCACTTATCTACTATTCAATAACCTCAACATGCCCAAAAAAGGTAGGTTTCACTTGTCACTTACCATCAGTCCCCATACTCGACCAGGCGAAGTGGTAGGTCCGCATCCCCACAACAACTCGCATCCCACTATAGGGATAGTCGTTCTGTGCACCCGCATCTCGATCCCAATGGGAAAAGAACTCAAAGTCGAAACACCCATCCGACCGCCCCTCCTCCTCCTCTCGCATAGTAGTCGCCCCCACCGGCGCATCCTAGGCTCTTCAAGCGTCCCTATTGGGATGACAGGTCGTAAGGTCGTGGATCTTCTCAAAAAAGGAGAAAATTAAAGTCCATACGAGCAACCGTGGTTCACTTGTTTTCAAAACACAACCTATTGCTTTAACGACACCAACATCATTTGGGCCCACCCATAGGTCCCACTCAACACACTCTCCAAAATCATCATCTCATTTCCTGCTGATGTGATGTTAATTGTTACCAGATCCGCAAAGACCTACTGGCGGGAAGCCACCGTACCGCGAGTTCCCAATCTCTAGGTCCCCGATCGACCGAGTCCCTTTCACTTGGAGACCCATCTCACAATGCACTCAACTCCGTTGATGTTCCGCCCCGTCAACACTCCACGCATTTCCACCCATCCCAAGTGGCGGAGACCGCCGTGAACACAGTATCCTAGACCGTCAATTCGACCCCCGTGCTCCCCACCAAGCAAAAGACCCTGCCATCCGGATCCCAATAACTCACACCCGGGCCAACAAGGCTCCTGGCCTCATCAAAGGGTTCTCCAAAAACTTCGGTAACTTCAAATCAGCTAATACACGACACCCCGGACCGCCCGGATCTTTGACCGTAATGTACCTGTGTCTCTCTCTCTCTCCATTTGACCCGTATATTTGCCATATCTACACAAACACATCATCTTTGTCAAGATACGTAGGAAACACCGTAACCAATCACAAAACCAAATCTTTACCTCTAAAACAAGATCAAATCTCCTTCGTAGAAATACTGCGTTAAAAGGTGCAAGGTCAATTGATTCGCATGTTACATTCATTATGCTTGTAATAACCTCGAGAGGCCTCATCTCATCTTCCATGAAGAGAAATAAGAATTGGCCGTCGTGTCTTTGGCCCAAAACTTCGTCATTACATCCTCGCTATCCACCAAGGTCGTGACTAATTCCAACCCTATGTCCTTCCTATTGAGTCATGTAACATATCATCAATGGGGTGCGGATTCGTTGGATCGTTATCCTCCAGAATTCGATCTTGAATTTGTCACACCCAAAAGTAAAAGTTTTAGCCTCATAAACTCCCATTTTTGAATACCTGCTCCGGTACGCAGATCCTCCTATTAGTGATGATTTTCTCAACAGAATACTTTTTTTCCATTACCATTGCATGATCCTTGGTGTGACATCGTCACTTATTTGCGAACCAAAAGTTTATCCTCCATTCGATTGTGATGCTCGACGACGTATCCAACACTAGGCTCCCCGCTACCTTCTTATCGCGTGATGACCCGAGCCTGCCTGGCAGATACCCGTCCCCGCATCATTGTCTCGCACACGCTAAATCAGAAAGTCCAATGGCCTGTCATCACGGCCAGTTGTGTCATACCTCTCCGGTCTTGCCGCCCAAAAACGCGTGGGTATTTTTGACCTTCTCTTCGATGACGGTGGGCCTGGGGCGGTACGAAACACTGCTCCAATTGCAAAATTTCGCCCAAGATGTGGAAGTCTTCCTCCACTTCTCGCATCCCTACATCATCTCACTGCCCCTGCAGTGGGCCATAGTCTTTATATGTCGACTCATATACCGGTAACCACAAGTATATCATCGTGGCTATTGACTATTACGAAAATGGCTGATTCATGCCCATTTAACAACATGGCAGCAACCGCAACCCTTTTTCTTTAACCATGTTATCACTCGATTCGTGTTTTAAAACAATTGGTCTTTGACCATGGCCTCGAATATTGAAGATGAGATATGGCATGAGCTATCCTCACTAATAAGCCTTAGCGGCCCCATGATCATCCTCCATTTACCCTTTAAAATACTGTCTCTGCTGAATTGTGGTCACAATAAAAACCTTAAAACCATGCTTTGAAGGATGGTGGATAAGCACAAACCAATTGGCACCCTATGCTTCCTTCACGGCCTATATAACTTATGTTAAAACCACCACCGGGTTGCCCTTTCCGTCTTGTTTTCGACGAGGAGGTAGTTTTGCACCGATCGAGTGTGAAATCCCTTCCCTTCATCTAGCCGTCGAACTTCTCACCGACACCCGACCTTTAGAAAAATGACTTATCATGCTTCGAGTGTGCTTCAAAGACTCGTCGTGTTGCATTGTAAACCAACCGAAGTGCCATGAATCCACTAAAGCTCTCAAGATATCTCCAAAGTCCACCCCATCCTTCATCATAAGCATCCATGCCCGTGTATGACTAGCCCACATGTCCCTGCACAAAGTGGGAAGTTTGACTAATTATGTCTAGGCCCTTACATCAACAATAAGGATTTGTGTGCGCATACCTCTAGATAGACGAGGCCACCCCCTTCCTAATCCTCGTAATGCATTCTATCTTAAGAAATATGCCATCTTTGGCATTTCCTTCTGAAATGCATGTTCATTTCTTTAGGTAGCCAACATGATTTTTTATGATTTGATACTCACCAGGACACATTTTTCCAAGAAGGGTCACTTCACCACTCCTTAAAATTGAATTTTCTGCTCTGCACACTTGTACTTGTGGGCACCACTTTGCCTCCATACTGTCCATGCTCGTACGTAATTTTTTCATGAGTAACCATCTTTTAATCATGTTTTAATGGTCCCCAATCGGAATTTTTCAAGGTAAAATCATTGACTCATCCTTTGCTTAGAGCATACAAGTTGAGTAATCATCGCATCCATGGACTCTATCTTGAGTCTTTTTATCCCATTTGTTCTCCATCCTTCAATGTTTATCTTCCTCATGCTTTATTATGGCCCGAGTCCCATTGTCCCCTCTGTCTCTTTGATATTTGCCTGCTGCTGTGTCATCCAGCCTTTATGCTAATAAGGGGAATTTGTCACCCCCGCTACCTACCCCCTGCATTCCACTCATCATCCCCAGTGTCACCGTCGGCTTGCTCCTACTATTATTCCTGCCTGAAATAGTGGGACCCTGTTTTCTCATGGCAAAACCTCCTTTGTTAAAATCAGTCATTCAATCTTATCAGCCTAGAGGGTGTGTACCTTGGTTCCGCCCACTTGCCCCACTGAATCATGTAAAGTGGACTCTCATTTCTTCATCTGATTGTTTCTTAGCTCCCAGCCTCAACATCACTGGTGACCAAGATAATGAGGTTCTGTTGACGTAGTGATTATATTAGTGATTCCGTATATGTGATATGTTTCATACTCATGAGGGTGGCCCTCTGTAGCCTCTCATGTTCAGGATCATCTCTAGTTTATAGCCTTCATGTGCCTCCAGGATTTGAGTGATATTGGCCTCACCATTTTGGTGCAAGATCTTTATTGCATCAAACATGTTTTGCTTCCTTTCCTGCCTACAGTCTTCCTTGTTGTAAATTATATTTCATGTCTGTATATTATTTATAAGTTCTGTGTGCTTGAAGGTCCCAATATAAATGGGATCCATTATCATCTTTTTTATCTGCCTGCACGCGCATGTACTATATAGGTTTTACCCCTTTTTTATTGGATGTATTGTTTTCATTGTTCCTGCATGACATGTTCTCCCCCACCCTACAGCATAGAACACTCATAAAAGAGACTTGCCTACTTAAGTCTCACCTCCTCACCTTGGTCTCACGCTTTGGTCTACCTTATATTTATCTTCTCATTCTCTTGGTTACGTCTAGTGAGCTGTTCTTAGCTAATGCCCACTTCAAATATACACAGTCTAACACTCAGTTAGCATGTACATGGTGTGCTCTGCCACTGTTCCTTACACAAATCCCCATCTTGATCATTGGAGGGTCAGCTCTGACTATGTTGTTGCTGCCTTGCAAAGACCATCATTTCATCCTTTATATGACAAAGAATATTCATTCTATTGACACCTCAGAAAGAGATTCAAAACCCCTTGTTTTTACTTGCTTAGCTACTTTCATTTCTGCGCCGAAGGAGTAGCAAGATTAACACCAAATTCCACTTTACTGGTGCTTTATCTCACAGTCACATGCACCGAGCTATTTATGGTCCTTGTGCATGAGGGCAGAGATTCTGCCCAACAACTTCAAGGATGAGCCGCTCTGGAGTGGTCAGACCGAGACACCATGACTCTCCTCCTTAGTTGGTGGTTTCCACTTCTTTATGGGAACCTCCCAGCTGATAGGCTCTTCCACTGTAGGATCTCGAACTTCCTTCTTCAGGAAACAATCTATTCTCTATGCTGCCCCAGCCGAATATCATTAGGTCATTTATACACTATAGCCTAATTGTTGAAGAGAGAGAACAAGTGAAAGAACTCGCTTATAGAGTTTTGAGTCGTGCTCTTCATTCACGTCCCAATTCTTATGAGTATTCAGATGAAGCTCATCAACCCCCGCAGAGTGACTTTGACGTCAAAGCCTTTTACAAATTCTTCCCCATCAATACATTATTTTCATTTATTTTTTTGGTTCCATCAGCAGCAGTTACTTACCATAATATGTTTAATTTTCAGAATCGCCAGTAGTTATGAATGGTGTTGCAGCCATGTCACATATGTTATTAGTTTTTGCCCATCTATGTAGGTATCCAATGATTTTATGATTGTGATTGTTGAGGCAGAGCGAGGCCACCACTACCACAAATGACACGACAACAATGGATCTGTGTAGGTCACATACCGTGTCCTCTTTCATTTGGTAATTACGAATCAACACTCTAGTATTGTTCTTTGTGTTTTTGGTACCCACCTCAGACAGAGGACTTTCTGCCTATTCACGCAGGGGATTTACCTATTTAAAATGCAACCCACCGAGGATCATGGCAGTTTGTCATTTTGGTTGTTTAAATTGTAATGTCGTTGGCTTTCTTCGTTTGTATTTTTCTGAAGCCGCTTGTTTTTCATCCCCCAGCTCCATAGTGTCAAGATTGACCTCTCATTACTGGGTTTTTCTTTTTTTCCCATATTTATCCACCCTCATGTAATTTTCGTTTTGAAATTATGCCGACGGCGTGTATCGCTGGTGCAGTCACGCCATAACCCCGTTTGGCGTTGAATACCGCCCTCACAACTCATTTAATCCCATGGATTTGTGTTTACCCTCCTTCATGAGTATTTTGTCAGTTGTGCTTGACCTCAGGTTTTTTGTGTGTAATTAAGCCCTGGGGAACGTTTGACCTGATGTAGTCTTCTTTTCTCACGTTTGCCTATTTTCCCGTCTGTGGATTATCCAGTGGGTTTGATGTCTTTGTGTACTGTTTTGTTTGGAAACTGTCTTTGATTGTAGTTAGTCTCATTATTGCATATTGCGCTAATTTTTCTTAACTTTAGTGTTTTTCTTTGGTGAATTTATCATTTCTTCGATTAATTTTCCTCTGTTTCTCCAAGCATAGATTACATTGCTTGTTTTGGGTTGTTTTGAAAACTTTCTTTATCAAAGATTACTACATTAGTTTGAGTGTTTTTCTAGGATTGTTTTGCATTAATTGAGTCATTCAATTTTGATTCTTACTTTCCCAATGTTGTGGAACCAAACCTCCAAAAATAGAATAAAAGAGAGATCACAGTTTTAGAAATAAGCCACTGAGGGGGAAACATCCAAGACATTACATAAATGAACAATTCTTGGATGATACAAAATTACAAAACTTCCTTATGTATATATAGGAGTCCATGGGGCCACAATGTAATCCTAGTCTAGCCACAATGTAATCCAGCGTACCTAACAATAATAATTTAAGGGCACAATAATAACAATATGGGGGTTACAGGGTACAATAATAACAATAAGGGGGTTACACTAACAACAATAAGGGACTATAATAGTAATATAGGGACCTAACATGCCCCTCTCATTCAAAAAATTTTTGTCCTCAATGCATGAGTAGCTCTAGGTGTTTCTATATGAAATTCTCATCCTCCCATGTAGAATCTTCAATGGGTAAGTTCTTCCACTTCATGAGATACTTCCGAAATTGATCGATTTCGTAGCTATCGAATCTTTGTTTCCGTGATCGGCTTCGTGTTCCAATATGATTTTTTTCTTTTTTCTCATCAAGTTCGGGAAATATTGTTTGAACCGGAATATTTTCACCTATAAACTTTTAAGCATGAAACTTGGAAAACTATATGCACCCATGAAGAAGCAAAGAAGCTCCAATTTGTATTCCATAGTACCAATATTTTTAAATGGTTCTGTAAGCACGCAGTTATTACTTTGGCAATAATTTATTATCCTTCTTAGCTTGCTTGAGGGAGCACTGAAAACAGTGATCTTAGCCGTAAAAATACCCAGCCTCCTACATCAAAAATTCTCTCGCTACGATGTTGATCTCCGCCTATTGTTTCATTCGATTTTGTGAAAAATTGTGTTATCCTTTAAGAGTTGGAGAACTTCAAATTCAAAATTTTCCAAGAAAATGGATTCTTTTGTCGTCACAATAACCCTTGGTTTCCATGTATATTTTGAATTGTGTCCATAAATTTAGTAGCAACTATAATTGCTTTAAATGAATGAGAGGATTGCACAAAAGTGTGCATACTTGGTAAGTCTATCAACTACCACCATGATGACACTTTTCCTTCGAAGCTTAGGTAAACCCGTGATAAAATCCATTGAAATCTCCTCCCAACGTTGACTTGGAATGGATAAAGGTTATAGAAGACCTGGGGTCTAATTGTCTCAACTTTATTCTACCGGAAAACCAAACATTCCGCCACAAAATTTGAATATTAGATTTAAGGCCAACCCAAAACTATTTCTTCACCCCGTGGTAAGTTTTTAAAAACTTATAAACTTCCTTCAAAGGAGAAGTGTGCAATTCCAAAAGAATATTTTGTTTTAGTTGGGAATTCTACAAAGATATAAGCAATCTTTATACCATAAGGAATCATTTTTCCAACTAAGTGTATCGATGTACGAACACTGTTGTAACCTTTGAAAGAGTGTCCACACTTATTCGTCCTTCTTCCATTAATCTCTTGCTTCAAGTTATCCAACTGAAGGATAGTATCAGAAATTTTGGCACAGCTGCTTCCACCTCTTCATTCTTTCCCCGAGAGTGTATCCGCAACAACATTTAGCTTCCCTTTTTTGTAGATTATTTCAAAGTCATAACCCAACATCTTTGTGACCCATTTTTGTCGCTCTTCTAGAGATATTCTTTGTTCCAAAAATTCTTAAGACTATAATGATCGCCTTTACCTTGGTGCTGTCTTCCCATTAGGTAAGTTTTCCATTTATTTAGTGCATGCAAAATATTGTTAACATTTCCTTCTCATAAATAGGTTTTTGTAAATACTTTCCTTGATCGATGTGACTTTCAAAAGCAATGGGTCTTCCTTCTCACATATTGTTGCACACCAATTCCATTTCCCCGAGGTAAATGTTATTCACGCGTTGCTTTGTAGTTCAGCGTAGCTGCATATGCGTGTACATTTCCTTTTGGGGATGTCTGTTATTCTAGTTGCTTCATGAGTCCACAACGTGTTCTCTTCAATGATGTTGTTAGAGGTGCCGCTATTCTCCCATAATTCTTAACAAACTTGTGATAATACTCCGTTAAACCGAGAAATCCTCGCAACTTCTAGGGTTGTGCATCTCTTCCATCTCTTTAATGAAGCCAATTTTGTTAGGGTCTGCCTTAACACCCTCGTGAGATACAATATGGCCCCGTATATTCCACCTCTTGTACTCCAAAGAAACATTTGGATGTTTTTGCATATAATTATTTTCCAATAGTTTGAGCACTCCTGCTAACATGTTGAACATGATCCTTCCAAGACCTCGTTTAGATTGTATATCATCAAAAAATACTTCAGCAACAAATTCTCTAAGGAAGGGTTTGGAAAATGGAATTCATCAACCCCTTGGAATGTAGAAGGTGTATACTGTAGGTAAGCTAAAAGGCACACCAAAAAATTCATAATGACCGTTAGTCTCAAATGTTGTTTTCAAAATATCTTCACTCTCTTATTCCAGAATTCTATGACATCCTAAACGAAGATCCATAAATTGCAAAACACTGTCTATGTGAATCACATCCACAATCATCAACTGCCAGAATGTGAAATTTATCTTTAATGGTGAGCTTATCAGGCTCCCTATAATCCAAACACATGCGCGTTTATGATCCATATTTCTGTGCATCAATACCACAAAGACATAGAAAGAACCTTTGACTAGCTAACTACACGCCTAACATTTCTACAATCATACGTTCAATTTCACTCTTTGCATACAAGGATATCTATAAGGCCCGATGTTTGGAGGAAAACTTCCGAGAATCAAATGAAAATATTCATGACTGTGAATAATAGGTGGGAGTCCTTTGGAGGCCTCAACGTTAAATTGGTAATTATCATTCCAAGACTTTTGAGATCCTTAGCATAATAGATACTGATGTTGAACTCAGTTATTCATAATTGTGCAATTACGCCTCATCGTTCTTTCTTTAAAGCTTTGTTGACATTAGAGCTATTATCTTCTTTAGCTTCCTAATACTCCCTTAATTGCCTTCTTCCTTCAAAAAAATCGTATATACTTTTGAAATGAAGTCACTGTCTCCAAGATTATAACCATTAAATTTCCACAACATCGCACTTCCAAAAAAATAAGAATGTAAAAGCATTGGACTATTCACATATTCTCCATACAGCTGATAGATGTGTCATTTCAAGATCAATTTATAGTTCCTTCATTTGAACCATCACTGATACTTGCAGCAACATAGTAGTAATAATTCAATTCTCATGTCTGGTAATGAATGAAATTATAGTACCACCCTAATCAATAAAAAATATTACCTTTTCTTTGATATGTCCTTTATCTTGAGAGTTTCAAAGAGGTAGGCCCTACCAATGCATTACATGATATGATTGGACTCATTTTTTCCTTCTATTTATTCCTCAGTGGATATCCTTCTTCTTGAAGATTCTTGTTCATTTTCTTCCTCTTCACAATCTTATGAAAACACTTTCCCCAGTTATCAAGAACTTAGTTTATTTTCTATCACAACTTGTAAGCTCTTTTCTTTTTTCTTCCAATTGTTGTGGTGTCAACTTTGTAGGTTGTGAAATCTAGGAGTAAAGAACACTTCCATCTTTATAGAAGTGAGTGGCAAGACCTTGTCGCCATATAATTTTACATTCAATTTTACTGCCAACTTGAATGCCTTCTCCAAATGGTCTAGGTTCCAAAATGTGAAATCCAGGTTGATGTTGTCCTCATGCCTATGAAGAGATCAATCCGTGTTCCTCCCACTCCACCCCTATATTGAATTGGAAGTCCTCAATGTGATCCTCCACCGAACACTTTTGTTTGAGATTTATCAATTGCCAAAGAGTGCTTTTTTGTATTCTCATAATGTGCTATCATTTCCTCCATGTGCAACTTGACTATGACAATTTTATAGAGAGCAAAGCCACTTGGCTATCACAATGTATTTTTTTCTAAATGGTGGTTGAAATGCATATTTTATGTTTTAAAATTAGGCTGAGATCACAAATATCGGCCTCATCTTCATAGTATCCATGTTATGATCCTTTCCATCAAAATTCCTCATTCATTTTTGGAATATGGTGGTTCATCCTCCAACATTGAGAGTTACAAAATCACAATTAACATTTAATTTTTTCTCATCACAGTTTTCCTCTACTATATTTTCATCATTAGGAAACATTTCTTGTATCAACTTTGTCAAACCTTCCATGTATACTTTTAGATCATTCTTCATGTTTTCCATCTTATCTTCCATGTCTATCCATCTTAGATTCCATTACCTTCCATTCCATCCATCTTAGCTTCCATGTGATTCTTCAAACCATCCATATTAGATTCCACGCCTTTCTTCAAACCATCCATCTTAGTTTCCATGCATTTTTTAAAGCTCTAATGTTACTTTTGTTGATTTTCTATAGAGCTTTAAATTGTTGCACTTGCTCTTGTAATTTTGTTGCTGCTACCATTCTGTCTTTGCATGAGTCATAGTAGAGCCTTCTAAAGGCTTAATGGGTGTTGAATTTTTTAGGCCATTTTAGAATCCAATGCCGATATCTATTCTACAATATGCCCTTCCAATCAATTCAACTTGATTCTTCAAACACACTCATCAGAAAACAAATACACACCTTTTAATTGACTTTGTTGAGCCCAATACTGGAATGATCAATTCCTATACTTGCCAATCCTCACATCTGAAACTAGCCTTGTAGTAGTCCTTCCAAGCTTCTTTCGTATGCCACAGTCCGACTTGATTTGGATCTTCATGAGGCATCATGTCCCAATCTCCTCAATGACCTAATTATGGACTCGGTTCAAGAGAGCACCCAGCCACTCTGAAACGTGTCACCGTTTGCTCCTTTAGCTTTGAAAATTGATAGATATGAAACTAATTTTCTGTACTTCCAAATACTAGAATTCCATCCGATGCTCAGAAGAAAGATTTATGAATATTTTTCCAACGATCACCTCTTTGAGATGAAATTCTAATCCGAAAAAGACCTAACTTCCATAGACTCATCTCCTCGAAAAATATTGCGAACCAAGAAGATCTGATATTTTGCACAATTTTCCCGCATTCTGGCTTCGTGCTCTAAACATTTTAGATTCTTAAACTTCATAGAAAAAAAAAAAAAAAAAAAATTAGCAAAAATTTCGCGATGACATTTTTAAGTGAAATCGCGGGCCCGGCAGTGTCTTAACTTCCACGTGATTTCCATAATCTCCAAAATATTGCAACCAAAGATCCGAAATATTTCGATGATGTTCCTCGCATTTCAGTCAGACCTAAAATTTTTAAATGCCTTTGAACCTTCTTAGAAAAACGCAGTAACAAAATTCCACGATGACTTGTTTGGAGTAGTGAAACCCTAGAATCCAAAACACACGAAATGTCGTGGAACTAGCTCCAAAAAAATACCAGAAAAGAGAGATCAATGCCTTATAAATAAGCCACTTCGAGGGGGAAACCCAATACATTAAGAGCAATGAACAATTCTCAGATGATGCATGTTACAGGAAATACGTCACTGCAAATTTTCAAAAGGAGAAGGTAACATGGAAGGAGGAAAACACCCGAGACCTACTTTTCAAGGCAACATAATTCTTAAGCAATGAGACAATGTTATAATGCACTTGAGAGATGTAAGGAGCGTTAGTACCTAGGGTAATACCTACTGCCCAAGGGTGGCGTTATCCATGTTTGAGTGTGAAAAGGGAAAGATATTACGGAAAAGTGACAGCATCCTTCCAAATGCCTTTTTCACAAAGGATCAAAGGTGACAAGATAGAAAACTAGGCAGGAAATTCAAACATTTGATAGCCCTGCCAAATAAAAATGGACTCCTAAGGAGGCAAAAGCAGCATGGAAGAACATGGAAACATCTTGATCTTTCCCATTACAAAATAAGCGAAAGTAGGTTGGTAATGTTTTCCTCTCCATCTTCAAATGAGCTGTGGGCTCTCGGTTCAAGGTCGAAGGGATTGAATATATGTAGAGTAGAGTTTCATTGTTGTAGTGTGAGGTTTTGAAGATTGGAAAATTCTGGGCTGAGAGCTTCTACCTCATATATCACCACACCAAAACAGAAAGAAGAGAGAATTGGGAGACTGAGAGGGCCGGTGCAACCAATGGCTGTAACCTCCTTTTGTAAATCAATAGAACTATATATGTTTTGTCCATTCGATGCATCAAAATGTCGTTAAATTGTTTTCAATCTGCCTATGTAGCATGATATGAATGGTCAGATCCGTTTATTTCATGTTTCTTATATGCTAGTTTAATCAATAACAAACTATACTATTGTAAAGAGATTACACAGTGCTTTTCGATTGATCAAGTAGATCCGGATTTGGTCGAAGAAGGATCTCTATTTCGCTGGCCTTCATTGTTCTCCATAGGATCCATCTTATAAAGAGGTAATCTCTTCATCTTACTTTGTTGATTATAGACATTAGTATGAACATGTATGCAAACTTCTTTTGTGAACTTTATAGCTAATCTAACTATTTGCCTCATAATCGGAAAGCCCTGAGAGGGATATTTAGTAACCACCACCCAAGCATATTACCCAGCGGAATTGGCAACTCCACCGGGGAAGAAACCCCAAGTTCTAGATTGTTCCTATCACTTTCCTTTTTCCTTTCGTTCGCGCATCTCTTCCGACCAACTTATATGCTGCGAATATCTCAAAAGCTCACGCAGTCCAAACATCGACCCCCGCTTAGCCATTTGTGCACCTTGCATCTGGACAACGCTTCCCCGTAAGTGTTTTAGAGCATTATAACATGGTCTTTGCTCGTGATATAGTGCGTTAGTATCATTACCATCGTCTGGTAGCCCTCAATTTTCCTCAAGTATCTCCAACCACAAAATATTGCTTTACACCTCTGCTGAAGCTCTCTCTTCGTTGTGGAGTTATCGTCATCGGAACATTGCTGCCAGATCCCTTTGCTTGCCTATTCTGGCCTAGAATTTTTGTCTTTTTATTATTACTTTGAAAATTTAAAATGTCAATCGCATCCGTTTTTTGAAAGAAGAAATTGTCTTTTAGTTTTTTGAACTTAACCGCATTATTTTCCCGAAAATTTTTGGTTAAAAGGCTATTAAGAGAGGATAGATATGATGTCTCAATCTTTATAGATGAACTCGTGTTATTTGAATATTTGGTGCATGGATGCTCTAAATAAATCTTCCGGTAGAAAAACTCTTCATTGAAATTGAATATTTAGAGCATATTTTTTGCATATTTTTTGAGTCGTAGTCTCATCACATTTCATACATCCACTCCCTCCCGCAACACTAATAATAAAGTATACTAAGAATCAAGCGATAATAAAATTAATCATATAAATTTTTCTCGAGCTCACACCAACAGTAGTTCGTGCTACGATCTTGGGGTAGGAGAAGTGAGAAAATCACCCAAGACTTTCAAAACTTGAGACTAGAGTCATTAAAAGTGAAACTTACCGCACTCATATTATTTCCACCCACTACCACAACTTTGTTAAGCACGACATAACACCAAGGTGCATGATAAGGTAACCCACCTTCGAGTTCATCTCGCCGGGCACGCTGAGGATGTTAGTTCCCTTCCCAAAGATGTCGACCAGACTGTGATCTAGGTGTTCCGCCCATATAGCATGTTTTCTACGACCGTGACCCCCCGATGATGTCCGTGATTTTAGGTATCTTTAGTGGCCAAAATTTCTTAGGGACTTACACGAGGTGACCGGGATGGGCTATCTCATACTCAGTGCCAGGACAAAATTCACTATGTCTTCGGTCTTCGGGAGGGTACTCGTCTTCACTAGAGTACTTAAAATCTTCCGCTGTTTGGAGGTCGTGGGAGCTCTGAGTACCCATAACCGTGTTTTATGACTAAATCCTCTCTCGTATGCTATTGTGATAATCGGGCTTCATCTCCAAGAAGAATAGCATCGCATGTGTGCCACCCCCGTTCTAGTCGCTTGTTTATTGATTTTAGAAATTCCTTTTTATTTTTTATTTTTAGGTGTGTGGTTACTCGTTAGTGTCCCTTGATTTGGCCGGATTGGCAAGCCAAATGAGAGTGTAACATAAACCAAGCTTTGGATCCCAAGGACTCATTTCCCGGACTTCTAGAGAGGGCTCTTCTATATGTGTAAGTGATATCTGTGGTGTTTTCTTATTTTGTTCTGATTTTAGGCTAGTTGCGAGTAAGTTTTTTCGGGTTTTGGTTTTTTAAGTTGTGAGGGATGAAATCGACCAAAGATATAAGACAGGTAAAAAGATGTCGATCAACCGGCTATGGGGTCGAAAAGGTCAAGAAAGCTATAAGACGGATATGGCGTCGTTGAAGGGCCGATTTGATTCAAGGTAGAAAGATTCATGCAAATGACAAATGGACAATGGTGTCAGGAACAACAAAAGTTTCAAGTATAACTAGTTCAATAGATAACATAAACATGGTAGGGCAAACCATTAATCATGCAAAATGTAACTATGTTGACCTACATAGAAATAAACATTCAAGCCATGCATAGCAAGACCTCTAACTTTGGGAAATGGCTATCAAACTTTGGGGAAAACACTTAAGAAAGACAAACAACTTAACTTACTATGCCGAATGACTAAACACAAGACTTGTTATTGGGCACTTCTAAACAACAAGATTTGCAGTGTTTTGTTAAAAGGATCAAACAGGGTCTCCTAATCAAACAAAATGATAATCTAATCATTCAAAGAGAAATTTCATGGATGGAACTATAGCTAGCCATAGGTGCAAGGTGGCGTACCGTAATTCATACTTAGCATGCATAGAACTATGAATGAACAAGTAACAATATCCTAAGTATTAAATATGCTACCAAGAATTCTTTAATGTTACTTAGGAAGAAGAAAACAAAGAAGCTGGTGAAGAAAATGGTAGGCCTGATAAATGCATGGGCATATCCAAAATTTTTTTCTCACCAATTTATAATAGCAAGTAAGAAATATGTATTCATGAATGAAAACTAGAAGACAACAAAAAGCAAGAGACATACTGCTATCATTCTACCAAGTCATAGAATCCCAACAACAATCCTTCTTCATTCATCCAAGAGCATCCAAGAGGCAATCCAAAAGCATAAGACAAGTATTTCTTCCAAAGCTTATATGACCATATATTGCTTCTCTTTCTCAAGTTCACCTTGTTTACAATGAAAGCCTTTGGAATATATAGGCTCAAGTGAGGAAAACCTCATGTTTCAGTCTTGCATCCTCACCAGGCTCAATCAAAAATATTTTCTTCCAACCAGTCCTTGAGGTTTTCAAAGCCTCAAGGCACAAAAATATCTCATAAAATACTGGGGTAACAAGCAAAAATGGGAAATATATTGACTTTGCATCATTTTTCATGTAAAAAATAGCTAAATGACATTTCCAAAAGCAGATTTTAGAGGTTCAAAATTACAAAAATATTCAAAATTTATACGCAAAGGTCCCCGACTTGCCGGAAACATTTGGCAGCCTTCCCCGATGTCGAAATGAGGCTCTGAGAATGGAAATATCTCGAGTGTCTAATTTCAGGAAAAACTAAAATTTTCTCAATCTGATGCTTGGAAGTCCTCCAAAACTGAACCTCGTGTGTAAAGACGTAAAATTGCGTCCGATGTACCCGCAGTGCAAAAGCTAGGCATTTTTCACCATTTCTGTGGTAGCTAGAAATATCTCCAAATGTCCTCAAAATCGCCGAGGGTGAGCTCATGAAATTATGGGTATCCAATGATACCATTCTCCCTCGACGAATCCCCCAAAATGAAATGGTGAATTTCATGAGTTTTGACCAAAACTCAAAAATGCCAAAAACCAAAAATTGTCAAAATGTGCCCAAAATCGGTGAGCATGACCTCAAGGGTCCTTAGAAACATGTCAAATAAGAAGCCAAAATATGAAGTCCCTAGTATGTCTTCTGCCCGTGCCGGCGCTCTTTGCCTCCTTTAGCTTCTCGGGGCGGGGCCTTCAATCCTGCGCCGGCAAACTCGATTTAGCTTTTGGTAATGCTTTGTCATCCTCCTTGCAAATTTCCAAATCTCTCGTTTTCCTTTTCAAGCTTCCTCTCCAAATGTTCATTGGCTCTTCAAAATGTCTCTCCTTATTGTTTTCAATCTCTCGTTCGAAGTAGTGCAAAGGAGGGGGAGTGGATTGAAGAAAGGATTTCTCTTCTTCCTTTGCTTTTCAAGGGCTCTTTTAAGCCCTATGGTTCTAGGCATTTTTCACCTAGGCCGGTCTTCTTCCTCAATTTCATCAAAATCACCGTAGAGTTTCTTTCTATCCTTGTCTTGTGCTTTCCATGCCTCTTTCTTGTACTCTCGATCGCTCATGTCTCATAAAAACGCTCATATGGGCACCCATTTGACCTGCTGATCCGCAAGAATTGATTGAAGTTCCTTGCCCGATGAAGGTCATTCTCCAATGCATCAATTTGGCCTCTTCATGGATTAGAATGTTTTCAAGAATCCGGCTCGTGTCACCGTCGTCACTTTGGATTGGGATGAATCCAATGCACTCCCATGCTCATGTATTTCTCCTACCTTGCCCTTTCGCCCTCAAAGGCTATCCTCGCGCTCTTCCTCCTAGGAAAGTCAATGGTAGGCTTTTTTGGAAACTTCCCTTTGCTACTTTATAGAGCTCTTGTCACATTTTGTGTGACACCTTTGGGTGCCTTTCCTGTCGTCTTTGGGCTTGCCTTTTCAGAGAGGAAGGCATGATTGCTTTGCCTTTGTCATCTTGTTTGTCACCTTCTTGAATTTTTCCTATCCTCTTGAGGCTATTGTGTATCTTGAGGAGGAATGCAGAACACAGTGAGACTACCGTGTGTCTTTTTAGGCCGCCCTCGCTCTTCAATGTCATGATGTCATCGTTTCCAATTCTTACGTCTTTGATCACCAAAATCATGCCCACAGTTTCAATTTCCTCGTTTCATTTTGGTCTGCCGCTCGCTCAACCGTTGCCCAAACGGCCGTCCTTCCCTCACCGAATTGCCGTTGTTCAAAGACTCTCATCTTCTTGCTCTTGCCGTTGTTTTCCTTCACCACCGGCAGTGATGTCGCTCCTCATCACCACCGTCATGATGTCGTCGTCACCGTCTTCTTCCTATTCATGTCCCTCCTCTTCGTTGTCCATCAGCCCTCCTCTCCATGATTTTTTGACCGTTTTGAGGAACTGTTTTCCAGGAGTAGGTCGATGAGGAAGGCGAGGGGCGATGAGTAGGCGATGTGGGGGATGTATGGACCGTAGGAGCCGTTGGAGAACCGGTGACTAATGAAAACATCCCAAGAAACCTCTTTCTTCTCCACTGGTGAAGGATGATGATTTTAATCGTAGAACATGGAATAGAGAAGCTACTTGCCGTGATGGAGGCTTCTTCTCGGGGATGTAGGAGGCCATTTTCTCAATACTTTTGCACAAGAAGTACATATCAGTCATTCAGAAGTGCATCAACAAATGGAGCGTGGTATGCATAACCCCTGGAGAATCTCCCTTCACAAGTGAAATACTTCATTATAATCTTCATAAGAGAGCATAATCATAAGATGAGAGAAAGGGAAAATAGTAGTGCATGCTTCTCTGCATGCTCGTGCTTGAGGAAGGGTTTGAAACGATTCCAAGTCTAAAATAGCCTCTGTTTGGAACCATTTAAATGTATGGGGATTTTAGGTGGCCTGTATTGTACTCCTAAGAACTGAACTACAAATCACACTGAAAAATGTTTTTCTATCAACCTCAAGGTGCAAAAATGTGTTAAAGGCGAGAAAATTTTGACTTCTTGTAACCTTTGGCAAAAATCCAAACACCCCACCTCATGAAAATGGAATAGACAGATGGGTGTGTACTTGACTTCCTCGATAGAAATTGGCTCATATCTCTTGTGTAACCCACTTCTTCTATCTTGCCCGGGTGGCATTCTGCTGATGCACTTTTGAAACACCACACCGCCTTAAAATCTTTGAAATGCCTTTCTTTAAACAACACTCGTCCTAGCCTATCAATTTGCCGTAAGCAACAAATGATTTCAAACAGGAAATGTGAAAATGCTCTTCTTTGGTGTGAGATCCTCGTGTTCTTTAACGTCGCTTTCCTTAATATGAAATTCAAAGCAGACTTTTCGAAGAAAAATACAAATAAATAAAGATAGACAATTAAAAGTGATATTTCGTGGAAGGACACCTAGCCTTTTGATGTTTTGAGTACAACAATATATTCTTGTGTTTTCGACCAAGGTAAAAAACCACAATCTCCTTAATTTCAAATTCCTACTCTCTTCTTGCATGCAACTCAACCCATCAAGTCTACACCATATACTCGCAGTTCGCAGTGTATACACACACAAATGAGTCACTATTGGCAAGATAGCTGTTGTGGCTTGTTTTTTTTCTATAAAGCGGCAAAGTTCGTAGCATTAAATCATAAAACTCCTTCTTAAGAAATTTTCATCGCTCCTTTGGTGTGCTTTTCCACCAAAGGGATTCAACAATCATAAACGCAATTAATCACAAAATGCATTCACATAGTAAAAAGTCACTTGTACATGTGGCAAGGTGGCGTAGCCATCAGAGCCACACATTTTGCAACTTTGTATCATTCAAACCATACAGAAACCCTCTCACAAAAACTTTCACTCTACTGCATCTTCATACCAAATTTTTGACAAAAACATCTCCGAATGCAAGGTGGCTTCATTCACCGATGACACTTCTTTATGGAATGGAAGTTCACAACACCACCTTTGTCCCTTTATCAAACGTAGGATACCTTTGGAAGGTCACAAAAGTTTTATTTAATGATCATTGTTTTTGCAACCGACTCTACTCGTTTTTTCATCCCATTTTAGCCATGCACCCTCCAATCCGTAATGGGAGCTTTGCTCATTGACTATGCTTTAAGGGATGGCCGTGTCACAAACATCGCATTTTTAACCCACAGAGAAACCTTTGAAACAAAATTCTTGTAGCATGGCTACACGTTGGAACATAGACTCTACGCATATTTTTTCACAACCCTTGTTTCTCCTTTTCATCACAAGCTGAGGCGCTTCATGGCTATTCACACTAATGAAAATCCTTCAATCCTTTAAAGCTTCACCTCTAGCCAATAATGAAATAAGAAATTTTCATGTTTTCACTATAAACCCAAACTATGGTTTTTTAATCCTCATGCATTTTTAGCAATTTCGTAAAACTAAGGAGTACATGAAAATAACTTTCATAACTCGATGAAAGGCCTTTTGACATGTTTTAGCAACTTCGTAGGTGATTTTGGGGGTGTGTTGGAGGCCAAACATATGCGCGACACATTTAGAAGAAAGAGTGTTTGCAAAATCGGTGCGCCGCCTCATCCGTCTGGGCCGCAGACCCGTGTGCACAGGCGCGCCGCGCGTAGTTATACCGTGTATTTTTGTTCCCCGAGTGCGCCGCGCGCATCTACGTGCACACACCCGCGCTCAAAAGCCCTAAAACCTCGTGATTTTTTTCTCAAACACTTTTCTCCGATCTCGATGGCAAAGAAAGGGGCTCCGTTCGTGCTTTGGATGTTTGCAAAATGAATGTGTCACTTCGCATTGACCTTTTGAAGGAAACAATCAAACGGTTCTTTAACATTTGATTTGGAGAGGGCTTTCACCAACGCTGAAAAAACTTTGATTTGGGGTCTAAAATGAAACTTCATCAAAACATAACCCGATACTTTGCTTTTTGGATATGTTATAATGGTAAAGACCATTTGTCGATAAGCGAGAACTCCCTTTTGGCCGTGGATAACAAGTTTGTTGCATGTCGAGAAAGCAAATATTTTTTAAAAAAGGTCACCCAACCCTAGAAACATAGCTAATTTATCCTCATATTTCTGAACCGATCCAGCTTTAGTTTCAAGGATATGAAACAGTGATGAGGTTGTAGATTTGAATTTTGGAACATGGAGGAGGAATTCTTATTAATTTCACCCGTTTTCCGAAGAGCAGCCCCTATCTGAACCTTTTGCCACATGCCATGACCTCTTTTTACTCTAAATGTATTGATATGGTCCCTTTGCATTTTTATGATGAAATCGTGTTTATATCTCTGCTTTGAAATCCTCTCCTGCATCCGAAAGTATGCTAGAGTCCCCTTTTTGCATATTATGAACAACTCGAGTTTAGTTGAATTTCCTCTGGTGTAAAATGAGCCTGTGTTCCTTTGTCAACTATGATAAGCATTTGATAGACACCCTTTAATGTAGGATGGGACTCTGATTAAAACATAATCATCATTAGTTCTTTCGCCCGTGCAATGACCTTTCACTTCATCAACCATTCTTCAAATTTTGTTTTTTTGGAGTCATGATCGTCTCTTTTGAGAGAAATCATAGAGATTAGCTCAATTCCTCCTTTATATTTGCAATGGTACCTCTGTTTCTTCTTGGCCTCTTTCCCACCGCATCTTTGACCAATCGTACTTTGGAAAACAAATAATGCCCCGGCCCTTTGCTTCGTGAATGAAGGAGGCATTTTACTTGGCGAAATGTCCGAAGATTTTTTTGATAAACATGCTCGACAAGGGTTCTTTACACATGATGGCAAGCAAAAAAACTTGAAAACATTAATTCTTTTACCTCCTCGCCGCAATCATTACTTTGCTTCGTAGAAATCGTGTCATCGTCTCAATCGTTCATTAAAACAACCACGCCTGCCGCCGCTGCAACTTTTCAAGTCAAACTTTGCCCATCACCTCGTTTATATATGAAGCGGAGGCTCTTAACCCTCTCGCTATAAATGAAGGAGGTTTTAGCCATGAATTATCAATAGCCTCTTAACATTGTTGCTTTTTTCTTCTACTCTCTTTTTCGTGTCAGGAATGAGGTCGCAAGAGTTTGATGAATAACTCTTTGCCCTATAGTTGTATCCGAGCTCACATCGCATTGAGAAGGCATCGTCTTCTCATGTGGAGTCAGAACGTCTTCCGAGATGCCGGTATGATTCTCGTCTTTGAAAGATCCATCAAAACACCGTAAAACACCTAAAATCACTTTCGAGATTATGGTCATGGTTGTCGAGACCAAGGGTGTATTAGTGGCGCGACTTAGGTTGTGACCAACTTATTAGAAGAGTAGAAGGTCTCATATGACCTGTCTATAAGAGGAGGTTTTTGGCTCTTGGATAGTTTTCCAAGGGGAAATGCTCTAAAGCGCCACTTCCTAACTTAGGGGAGATTGTTTGAATAGATTTGGATTGTCTCTTTAGAGCCTCGATAAGTAACACTAGCATAGCCGAAGCCGGGATAGGGTTTGATAATGGGGTTTCATCTCGTCATGGGCTGACCGAAAGTGTGAAGGAAAAATTAAGGGTGTTTTCCCAAATTAGCAAATATGACAAATTTTGGATCAAATGGTTTTCATGTCTGTTACTGGACTGAGTCATCACCAACAAGTGCACATCAATATCAGAGTGGCTCCATTTGGGGGAGGGCAGCCCTTTAGAAGGTGTCCGTAATCTCGTATCTGCCGCACACCCTAAAGGCTCACTCCATTGGCACAAAATTTCATTCTTTTTCTTGATATTATTTCTCCGAAAAGTGATAGCATGATTAGCATCAATGATATTTCTACCTACCCCAATACCTTTTCCTAACATTTTTTCTCAAAATATCAATTCTGAAAAATTGGATAATGCATATTTTTTCTTTTTCAAAATGAACCTATCTAACTCTACACTTATATCCGTCAAGTTCGCATTAAACTCGATGAACTCCTTCATTACTCTACCTACGCTAGATCAACTCGTCAAGATTAATCGTTTGACAGATTTTGTTCTCTAATCTAAACATGAAATTAAAAGGTGATCAAATCGTATTTGGATAGTCTCATTTATCATGCATTTGCAACATAAAACAGAGCTCACACAAATATTATTTTACAAAATGGAACGAAAAACAATGGCTAAGATGCACAATTTGTTTTTTCATCCCCGCTTCCTCTGTCCGTTTTGGGCGTGTGGAACCAAGATCTTTTCCTAATATACTCTCTTTGATAAGTCAAGCTTACACAATGCTTGACCATATTTTTCACTCACTAACTTATCAACAAATAAATTTAAACATGTTCAACGATGGATTTAGGCGAGAGTGAGTCGAAATGCACACACATTGGCGCCTGGGGTGAGTCGCATTTAGACTTGCTCTCGCTTTCCGAAGGACTATTATTTTTGGAACATGGGGCTCTTACCATTGCTTTAGAAACTTCCTTTTCTACTTTTACTCGTTTTTGTATTTTCTTCTTTTTCATTTTTTTTCTTCAAACAATCTTAAACTCGGAAAGACAGAGCCGCAAGGCCGAGACGAACTATCTACCTATCCTAGCCTAAACTATACACAATATACACATTTGGTAAATCCTTCTCTCCAATGTAACCAACAAGTAGATGATTACAGGTGATTCGGGTTTAGTTCTTTCCACATTGTAAGTAGAAGGAAAACGCCACCTACCTCTGGTTTGTTTTAGGACAATAGTGCTTAAGTTCTTTCTCATTCCTCAGCAACTTGCTCGTTGATAGAACCCACTACTCCTTCATATTTCTCAAGGAAAACAACAAATGGATCCCTAAATTAACACACCATCTAGAGGAGTTGAGATATAGGTTTATCAGCACTACTCTTTCTTCCACTTGCTGTATCTAGGACTCGGTAAAGCAACTCTTCCCCTTGCTCATGATCACTTGAAATGTCGACTCATCATATTGTAGTGTAGTTTTCTTTTCCAAGCCGATGTGTTTTGATAGGGTGGGCTTCAACTATGTGAGTGTCATCAAAGTTGATGTAAGGTGGATAACACTGACAATAAATTATCTTCAAAGGATAGTGTCACAACTCCCATGTGTTTATCAACCTCTATTTCTTCATCCGTGTCTTTGTAAACCAATGGAACTTGGTGGTCGCAACTGACTAAAGGAAGATTCCATGTCTAAAATGATTTCCTCAACCATTTCACAGAAAAGGCTTCTCATTTACCACATGCTCGGGAATTTCATCATCCTCCTCAACCTCATCATCAAAGCTTAAAGACCGTCGATTTCCAATTATGGCAATGTTATTCCCCGATGGATCGAAGTGAAGTAGAGCAAAGAGTCCGAGACTCTTCACTTACTTCTGAACTCTCATGGTTTCACGTGTCATAGATGACCTCGTAATGGGTACCAATTTTCTCAAGTTTATTTTGAAATCGAGCTTTCTCCCCCGAAAATCAAAAACTCGAGTCTTCTACAAAAGTTAGCTTCTCGTTTGGAAATCATAATCATCAACATATTGATCGTAAAACATTGGAGAATCATTAACATAAGTAATGTCACCAAACCCATGTATATTGGACTATCATATTGCTTTTCTTCAACTGATTTACAAATCTATTTTCTCGACTTATGAGATATGCAGGATTAAGAGAGGTGACTCGTAGAAGTGCTCGAAGTTATATGAAGCTTCGCAGGTCATTCGTATGTTTATAATTTGATTTATTTCTTCGGGGCCAAAGGAGAAGGTATTTTCTCGTTTTCTTTGAAGTGGGCAACAATTTCTTCATTTTGTGGAAGTTGATCTTGTGGCCGAATATCCTCTTGCATTTTGTAGGAGGGCAGATAGACCGTTATTGGTTTCAACCTTTTCAAAGATCTCTGTATTCTCTATTTTTGATGGATTTACTCCAGGATCAACCTTCTTGGTTATCTTGATGGTTAGCTTCGGGTAAGAAAATTATGGAACTCCTCTAAAAAATCCTCAGATTCCAATTTCCTAAGGGTTCTTCAATGCTTATACATGGTGGTGTATGCATTTTCAGAGATCACAACAATTTTCTTCAGCCAATGATAGAGATGGACAATGCCCTACATAGCGTTACAAAATACTTTGTGGAAATCCTTCAAAGAAAACAAGGTGCGAGGTTCTGTGTTTTCATACCATTCTCTTGCCTCTTCTTCTAATGTACCCATGAACATTTTCATGAGGCGGGCCTCATGCCATTCAACCTTTAACTTCCACACATGTATATGAAAAAATTGATGAGGTGTAAAAAATGGGTCGTCAACATTTTAATTTCAAAAGAGAGTGTAGGTTTTAGTCCAATCTACATCCGTAGGCATTTGTGTGGGAATCCAGGATATGTTCTCTGCCTCATCGCAGCATATCTCCTTTGTGTCCTCGTGGAGGATTTGAACTATGCTTGCCCTCCATCGCATGATTGGGATTGCTTAATGCATTCTTAGGAGACCTTATAAGGACTAGAGGGGAAATAGGTCTACCGGAGGCTGTGGAGTCACCAGGTGGATTTCTATGAGAAATATGGTCCACCAACAACACTATCAAAGATGATTTGGGAAAAAGTTTAATAGCAAACTTTGAGATGGAAATTTGCAGGAAGAGAGAGTGATTCACTTGGTTTCAAAATAGCTTGCTAGGCCGTATGGTCAAGCTAATGGTTCTCTTGGCAAGAAGGTTTCTCGCTTATCTCCTATAAGCTAGGTGAGGTTTTTCCACCGCTAAGTGTTGGCGTAAAAAATAAGGTCTCGCGGGCAAGACCCAGGTTCAAAGGGTTGGGGCCAACAAGGATCCGGTGTAGTCTAGTAACACGCCGGCATTTTCACCCTGCTCTGGAAGAGCAGAGCGTCTCACCCGAGGCGTGTCGCGACCACATGGGAAAGGGGAAGAAATCACAGACGAGGAATAAACCCGCAACCACAGAAAGAAAGAGCATTCATTACATACCAGATTGCACATGCAAGAGTATTAATCAGGTATTCAGTCAGTTGCAACTTAAAATTTTTTAAAGTGGTGCAAACATATCACAACACATAAACAAAGCATAGAGACAGCAATCCTTCCTTATATTATGGTTCCAGCCAAATACAAGATTACATAGCTTTCTTCTCTGATAACTCACAAATCAGATACAGATGGGTCTGATAACAGAAAGGACGAACATGGAGAGTGGGAACCCATGGAGAGAATAGGTCTGAATCTTCCGCGGCTGCTTCCACATCCAACTATCCCTCGACAAAACTAACAGCAGCAACCAATCTTCCAACTCTCTTCCTTCGGCCGGGTGATCGCCTTTTATTCACCCGCTCGTCGCGACTGGCGGCTTCACTGTGTCTTTGCTCTGGCTTTTCCCGACTTCTCTTCTGATTTATGCATGTTTCACTTCCTGTTTTCTGCTGTATTTCTTCCATCTGTACTTATCTCTATCTAATCTCCAGTTATCAATTGCTTCTGTGCCGCCTTGGTAGCTCCGCAACTCCTGGTCGCTGCGGCGTAGTCGCGTTAGCTATGTGTGTTCCTTCCGCAACTCAAAAAGAGTCCTAGTTCAAAATGTCTTGGCCGAAAATTCAAAACTTAATCAAAAACAAGGGCCCCAACAGGCCCCGACCACAATCCTTTGACTCGTCCGCGAGTCAATCGCAAATGACAGTCTCTATTTCCATACCTTCGCTGGCCTCTGTACCCTGCTCTGTTGTTCCTTCTTCTGCTGCCCTTTCCTGCTGTACTCCGCCACCTGCTGGTTCAAACAAGGGCCCCAACTCCGGGACCCGGCGGAGTGCTGAATCTCGAAGCTCTATGAAAGTTGCCACTGCTTGCTGCCATTCCTGCATAAGTAGGTCAGCATCTTGGGCAATTCGGTTGGTTGCGGCTTCGTCGATGGGCGTCGGGGCAGCCCCGAACAGTGTGGCGAGTTGGGACGCGGCAGTGGCGTCCAGCTGATGCATCGCCTCGGCATGGGTGCGAAGGGGCGGCCGCATCTCCCGGAGAGTGCGCTTAGTCGCTGCTGATTCGGCCTCGGTCTTCTGCATTTGGAGTTCCAGCTCGTCTGACTGAGCGTAGAGCTGATCTAATCGTGCCGGGTCCGTGGTCGCCCGAATTTGGGTGGAGATTTGCTGTAGTTGGGCAGCAATGGGCTGCATTCTGACTGTCAATGCGAGGGAGCACTCCTGTAAGCTGCGTAAAAGGGCCGAAGCCGCTGCTGTCGTGGAATGGAGAGTCTCTTGTAGATTGACTGCCTGTGCCTGTTTGGCAGTTACCTGTCTTGAATAATCAGCGGGTGGATCTGGGAGGGTAGGCCGTGCGGCCAACGCCGCTTGTAATTCCTGGTTCTCTCTGCAAATGGTGGTGAAGATGTCCCCGAGCTGGCGAGCCTGTAAAGCTATGCTGTCCTCTTCTATGCGAGCAGGGAGTGGGGCATTGTGAGCCCGTGCCTCCGGCCATACGCTGGAAAGCACCTGATTAACAATGTTGGCCTGTTCCTGGAGGTAGGCCTTCTCCTGCAGTAGCTGATTGCGCTGTTCAGTAAGCGTCGTGATCTGGTTCCCCTGCTCGGTGCATCGCCGCTGTAGCTCCGTATGAATCTGCTCGGCCTTGCCGGCCGCCCGCTGAATGAGCAGAAATAACTGTGCTGGACTCATTTGTTCTGCATTCGTTGTGCGCGGGGCACCCTGCTCAAGCGTCTGTTCCTGTGAAGACGGTCCTATGGCCGCTGCTCGGCCTGAAGGCTCTGGAAGGTGGACCGGCGTCTGCTGTTGTACCGAAATGGCCATATCAGGCTCTGGCCGGTCCTGCTGCGTGGTTGGCGCTGTGGAAGGGCTGGTTGAATCAACCCCAACTCTGTCTGGCTGAACAAATATAGTGGCAATGGGCTCCTGGGATGTGGCCACGGGGTCAACGGGGGGTACCACTGCGGCAGTACTGGAGGTGACCTCCGCCCCGTGGTCACCGCCGAAGAGGTCCCGGATCAAGGAATCGGACACAGTGGCTGATGAAGTGGACAGATTGGGGGAAGTGGCATGTGGTCTGCTGGTGGAGGGGGCGGTGGATGGAGTGAACGAGGAGGGAGGGAAACGAAGGTTGAGGAAATCTTCTGGGTCAATCAGCGGTTCCTCCGGGATTAAGGTAGCTGTGGGCGGCATGACTGGTGGATCATCCTCCGTAAGGTCCACCACGGGATCTGCAGTACGGGCCCTCTTGGATGGAGGTGGCCCAGAGGAATCGGGTTCGGGGCCCGGTTCACCCATTGTCGTGATGATGGGGGTGGCAGAAGTGAACAGGGAAGTGGGAATTGGGGAAGTGAGGGAAGCAGTGCTGGAGAGACCAAGTGACCGATTAAGACGAAATTCATTAAAAGAGGGAAATATAGGGGCGCTACTAGAAACAACCTGGGTGGCCACGTTGAGTCTCCGGACCTGGTCGTTCATATGCTCCACAATGGGGACCAGTGCTTCGGGCAGGGTCGCTGCGCTCCCTGCTGCCGCTGTGGTTATCGCTACCGCGACTGGGGAAGATTCCCCGGCACTAGTCACGGCACGCTGCTGGGCAGCCCGCATCCCATCAAAGTTATATCGGATGACTCCATCCTGAACGTGCCGAACGACCCCTGGCCATGTTAAAACCTCTCTGTGGAAGATACTGTCGGTCAACTGGAACCGCAAGGGCGCCATGTGAAATGTGTGGTGCGGGACACAAGCCGGCCGGATGAAAGTGTGATTATGGCTGACGCCAAACCATACTTGTTCGTTGTATTCATCCAGCAGGTTCCGGGGTACCCGCTGCTGAGAAGCCACCACATCGACCATCCTCCCATACCATTCGCGGAACGCCTCCGCGTTCACCTGCTTACTGCTGGGGGCCGTGGACACCTGCCAGGGGGAGTATCGCATCGCGAACGGTTGGCTCCCGGTGAGTTCCGCTGGTGTCCGTATCGGAGGAACATGCCATTTCCACATGGCGAAGGCTAGGAGCAAGTATCCGTAGATAAAACTGGTGGTCCGTCTGTAATTGTCTTCTCAGGCCGCGAAGAGTTCCTTCAACACGAACGCGCTCCAATTCAATCGGGCCCCTTTGACGCAGTGTTCCGCAATAGAAATTGTGTCTAAGGTGCACTCGCCCTTGGTGTAATGGCGCATGGTCTTGCTCGCTATCAGATAGCAAGCAAACCGGATTTCTGGTACATTGATCAGATCTATCTTGGCACCTTTGCCACCACGGCGAGTACCATATTTTGTGTAGAGGTCCGCCTCGGCCGATTTCCGGGCGCGCTTGGAGGCCGTCTGCCCCGCAGAGGAAACGTCTGCCCCAGTTTGACATAGCCCCGTAAGCCGACTAATATCTGCTGCATGGATTGGAATCTCCTCGTTCAACCATAGGGACCCGTTCTGCACCCGACTGAGGAGGAACCGGGTGCATTGCAGAACTGGTCCGGTGGTGCCGAAGACAGGGAGACTGCGTAAATTCATCAACGTCGACTGCTGGAGACCCCGGAATTCGTCCTTCATCCGACTGTTAGAGCTGCTCCCTGGCGTATAATGGTGTTCCATGAACGTCTGCCAATGCAGGTGGGGGAACTCAGCCGAGTCGGACAAGTTGGCGTCCATGCAGGGTGCATTGTCGTACTTGCCGACCAGTGATAATTCGAGCCGGTGAATTCTGTGATCCAGCACTGGTTCCGGAACTGAGAGAACAGCTCTCGGCATCTTGGCGCGTCTCTGATAGACCTGGACGATTCGTCTGGAGCTTCCTGCTAAGTTCTGAGTGCTCTGAGGCTGCAAGTGCTCGGGAGTCGCTGAACTTTCCAAACTGAGTTGGTCCGTCATCCCGGTGCCGATAGCCTTCATGCAAATTAGGCCATCCGTTGGCACGCGCGGGGTTGATGAGACTCCATAACGGCATTTAATTCTTGCTATCATTCTTGCCTGCGATAATCGTGCGATCAATCGCAGGCCTGTGTGCAATCTGACAGTTGCTGACGGCGGCATTGGAAGATGGGCGGACCCGACGGCGGAGAGAACTGCGGTTGATGGTAAATGATTGCGGAATGATTACTGTCCATTAAGGGAATTTATGACCAAATCTGAGCTATCCTACGGACTGACGAGATGACTGACGGTTATGACCTGGACTGACACTGGCACGAGGACAGAACCTACGTGCAGGACACGCTGGACTGGGAGCGGCGTCATGCCGGATTGGCGCGCCGCCATGCTGGACTGGCGTTGCGACACGCTGGACTGGCCCGCTCCGACCATGGTCGGTTGCGGTATGTAGACCGCAACTGACGGTTTATTTGACTGACTGCAAAGGAATAGAAAAGGCTAACTACGCTCATCCCGGTTGCGGGAGAATTATTCAACTATGCTACTCTACGGGTGCTCTCGGTTGCGAGAGTTATTAATGGAAAATGAGAAGTGCCTACTCCTGGTAGGGCTTCAGGCGTGCGCCATTCACCCATCCGGAAAGAACTGTGCCGTCCAACTGTGCCAATCGGACGGCTCCAGAGTCGCGGATTTCAACAACAAAGTACGGTCCCAACCAGCGCATCTGGAGCTTGCCTGGAAACTTCTGGAACCGGATGTCATATAAAAGAACCTTGCCGCCAACTTGGAAAGCTTTAGTTTTAATGTGGCGGTCGTGCCATGCTTTCTGTCTGGCCTTCTGCACCTTCTGGTGGAATTCCGCAAGAAATTGAGCCTCATCAAGCTCCTGCAGCGCCTGGAGTCGTTCCTTTAGTGACGCATCTTCTGAAAAGCGAAGGGATGTTGCGATCAGAAGGCTGGGTACGGTGAACTCGGCGGGGATCACAGCTTCCCGGCCGTACACCAGCTGAAATGGCGTCTGGTTTGTTAAACGTTTTACCGTGGTCCGATAAGCCCACAACGTCGCCGGTAGCCGCTCGTCCCAATCATCCCGTTGAGCATTGCAAATCTTCGTCAGGCCCTTTTCAAGAATCTTATTGAAGGCTTCTACTGTACCATTGGCCTGTGGATGGTATGGGCTACTTTTATGATGCTGGATCATAAATGTGTCTAGTAGCGACTTGACCGTGGCATTGATGAAATGCGTGCCTTGATCAATGGTCAGGCTGCGTGGGCAGCCAAAGCGGCTGATGATGTTTTCAAAGATGAACCGAGCGGCGGTCTCGACCGAGCAGTCGCGGACCGCGGCTGCTTCCGCCCATCGCGTGAGGTAATCTGTCGCGGTGATGATGTACCGGGCTTTGGAATGGCGAGCGATGGGTGCAATGGGGCCGACAAAATCAACAACCCATTTCTCAAAGGGCCGCAGCACATGCACTGGGTGTAGTGGAAGCTCATCTCTGTGCGAAGGCCGTCCCGTCCTCTGACAAATATCACAACGTTTCACGTAGGCCTTACAATCTGCATGCACCGTCGGCCACCATAGACCAGCTTGAAGTACCTTCCTTGCGGTGGGTTTAGCCCCCACGTGTCCTCCCGCAACTCCGCTGTGACATTCCCACATCACTGCTTCCCGTTCATGGTCAAGAACACACCTGCGTAGCACCTCATCCAGGCCCAGTTTGTACAGCTGCCCTGCGATCAATTGATAATCCGCCGCACGGACAACCAAGTGACGCTTCTGAAGCGGCGTGTAATCCTCGGGGCACTGTCCCGTGGTCAGATATGTGGCAATGTCAGCCAGGTAGTCTGGGACCGCTTCCACTCGAAATAGATCACCATCCGGGAGCTGATCGTCCAACGGACCGTCGTTCTCCCCCGACTCTAATCTGGATAAATGATCAGGCCCAACATTCAGTCGGCCCGGTTTGACAATTACATCGAACGTGAACTCCTGAAAGAGGAGAAGCCATTGGCAGATCCTTCCTTCCAACACAGGCTTATTGACCAGATATTTTAAGGCCGAATGGTCCGTGAAAAATGTAAACTTACCGCCCAGAAGGTAGTGACGGAACTTCTGGAGCGAGTACACCATTGCCAGCGCCTCCCGCTCGGTCGTGGTGTAATTCTTCTCCGCATTAGATAGGCATCGGCTCGCGAAGTATACCGGGTGGTCAACTGTCGTTTCCCCGGGTTGCGCTAATACAGCGCCAAGTGCAATCCCGGACGCATCAATGTGCACATGGAACTGCTTATCCCAGTTCGGATGGACCAGTATGGGTGCCGTCGCCAATTTCTCTTTCAACGTGTCGAGTGCCTTCCTGCACTCTGCCGTCCACTCAAAGGCTTCTGACTTCCGCAACAGTTTCTCCAAAGGGGCAGTGATTTTGGCGTAGTTGCGGATAAAACGCCTGTAGTATCCAGTGTGCCCGAGCAAAGCCCGCAACTGCTTCACGTTCTCGGGGGCCTCCATGTGGACAATAACCGCGACCTTGGCAGGATCAACGCAGACCCCTTGCTTACACACCACGTGACCCAAGAGTGTGCCGAATGGTACTGCAAAAACACATTTCTTCAAATTCAAGGAAATCTGCAACTGGCGACATCGGTCGAACATAACACGCAACAGGGAGGCGTGTTTCTTCAGCAGGCTGTAAACGGTCCAGTCATCCATATAGACTTCCAGGAATTTGTGAATATACTCCCGGAAAGCAGCAATAACAATCCGGGAAAACACGGTCGGTGCGTTCTTCAGTCCAAACGGCATGACATGGTATGCGAATGATCCCCACTCGGTTGTGAATGTTGTCTTTGCCTTGTCCTCCTCAGCGATGCGCACCTAATGGTAGCCCGAAAACCCATCAGTGAACGAGTAAGCTTCGTTTCCCGCAACATGATCTAGAACTTCATCGCTGAAGGGAGTGGGAAACGGATCGTGAATACAAGCATTATTCAAACTCCGGTAATCTACGCAGACACGGATTTCCGCTTTATCCTTCTTGTTCTGGATGACAATGGGACTTACCCACTCAGCTTCCTCTACAGGAAAGATGAGGCCCGCAGCCAGCATTTTATCGATCTCCATCTTTACCTTCTCCTTGATGCGTGGATTCAACCGGTAGGGTCGGTGCTTGACCGGCCTGGCTCCTGGTTTCAGTGTGATGCGCATCTCACCCAAATCCCCTTTGATCCCCTTCAGGTCCGCAACTGATGACGGAAATAGATCTTCATACTCCCGGAGGAGGCTGAAAATTTCCCTGGTCGTCTCCGCATCCCAGTAATCACCTATTGTTGCCAGCTTAGGTTTCTCCTCCGTGCCAATGTTCAGCTTCTTTGTTTTTAAGGGCTGCAAATGGACTCCTTTTGTCGTCGGCTCGTCGCGGACACTCCGCTCACCCTCCTTCTCGTCGAAATAGAGATGCCTCAGGTCCTCCAGACTGTCGTCCCCTGGTTCGCCGTCAACCCATTGGCAAACCACTTCGCTCTTGATCCCTGAGCGTGACTCCACCGGGCCCTCATCGGGCTCGGGATGGCGGAAGAACAGAACCTCCTTGACGGCTTGTAGGGCCTGAGATTCCTGTGCCGTCTCCCCTTCGAACGAGAAACTCTGGACGAACTTCTCCGCGACTGCTCGCCAAGAGCGGGTTCCCCGTTTCCGCTCTTCCTCTAGGTACCAAGCCTGGGGGATTGTACCCAGGGAGTGGATAAATCTGTGGACCCACAACTCCTCAGGGTACCTGGCGCTGCGCCACTGTTCCTCGCACGCCCGCAAATGCTGTCGCGGGTCTGAATCTCCATGGTGTTTAAGTGTAATGCAGGGCCCTTCATCCTCTTTGAAGCGTGCCCGTAGTGCATCCGCCACCAGCTCCCATCGCAACAGAGTGTTGCGGTGATTGTTCCACCATCGTCCCGATGTTGACTTCAAGGCCACATCCAAAAGTGGTATCCGACACTCTTCTGGGACCCGATCTTCCACCTTGGTAATAAAAGTATTTACTGATTGCATGTTTGATAGTGTGGGGTACCCGCGGATCTCGGTTCCCACCCATCGGACCTGAGCGATGGCGGCACATCTCCGCGTGGTGGTCTCATAACCCCCTTGTTGCCAATCTTCCCACGCGAGCTCGGAACCAAGCTCTGAGCTCTGCACACTCCGCCAACTGATAGACCCTGTTGCGGTCGGGTTGATATAATCGTCCCGCCTTCCTGCAGTCATCTGATAGAGATGATCCATTATCTGAGCATCCTCCCGACTATCCACCGGTTCTGTGTATTGCGGACCCTGATACGGGTCGAGAGGCTGAGTCACCCGTACCTCCCTATCCTCAAAAATCATCAGCTCCTTCTTGAGGTCGATGATCGCGTAATTCTCAAAAGCCCAATCAATGCCAAGTAGAGCAGGATAGGGGTCCTTATCACCCATGATGTCAATAACCTCGAAGTCGGTGTATGTCTTCACCCCCGCAACGTCAACCTCGACCCCCTCCAGTCGGCCGATTGGAAAAATACAGTATTGGTTCGCCATCCTGAGTTGGATTGGGGAATAGGCGAGCCGGGGCTTTCCAAGAGCCTCCCATGTCTTTCGTGGCAATATGTTGACGTCGGACCCCAGGTCCAACATCGTGTCGCTGATTTGGAATCCTGCGATCTACGTGTTAAGCCGAAATTCTTTGCCCGTTCGTTGCTTGTTCCGCTTGACCCGTTGCACGTATTGAGGCGTAGTATCTACCAAGTTCCTGGGTTCTGCGTGTCCCTGCAGCGCTCCGTCCAACACCTGTCTGAGCTGCTGCCGCAGCCCGGCGTCATCAACAATCCTGAGAAACAGCCGGAGCCAATCCGCAACTACCGCATCTGCGGCGTTCTGAACACCGGTTTCCGGCCGCTGGGGCTCCTCCAACCCCCCTTCTTTCCGCAACTGGGCGAATGCCTCAACCGCCTCCTGAAAGTACTTCTTCTGCACTTCGGGCCTAATCAACTTCTTTGGGGATGCCGGCCGCACTACTCGCGCTGGCTCCTTTTCATGGGCATCCTCGCCAGTCTTTTTTCCGCCTCTCGTTATTATCGCAACA
The DNA here is from genome assembly GCA_034641835.2 of Pinus albicaulis. Lineage (NCBI taxonomy): Eukaryota > Viridiplantae > Streptophyta > Pinopsida > Pinales > Pinaceae > Pinus > Pinus albicaulis. Next base: position 467,655,914 of record CM076583.1, on the reverse strand, counting down.
TTCTGCATGTCAGGGGTTGCGATCCCTCGCGGTTCTGAGCCTATCAGATTCGTGGCCCTCTGCCGCGCCCGCTCTTCCCACTTATTTATGAGTTCTGGGCAGTCTTCAGTAGCGTGGGTGTTGACCCAACACTGGGAACACCAGGGTCATCGCGGAAGGGGACATTCTCGAGCTACATGACCCTCCTGGTCACAGTTGTAGCATTTTACAGGCCCGCGTCCTCCTGTTCGGCCTCCCCGCATGCCGCCACCTCTTCCCCTCGCAGCCTCGTTCACCCTGTACGAGGGACGATCCAGTCAATCCGCAAGAGCGTCAAGCGCCCTGCACTGCTCCGTGTTGTGCGTCGTGGACACACAGAATTCACAGTATACATTATTCGGCACCGTAGAGTACTTCTGTAATATCGGGCACATCCGAGGAGGATGCCCTATCGTTCGGCAAATTTCACAGTACTCTGTGGTGGTGGGCCCCGGTTGCGTTGGGAACCCCGCGAATGTCTGTTGCGGCTGGTATATTCCCTGCGGGTTCATCGCCGCGCCACCCCCTGGTGGTGGCCCCCCCTGAATTGCTGCAACTGAGGGTCCAACTTCGGTGCTGCGCAACCGAGGGCATTCGGTTGCGACATGTCCCTCGACCAGGCAGTGAGTACACCAAACATTCGGTCGCGCTGGTCTCGCTGGCTGAATTTCCTTAAGCTTTTCAGTCAAGCTGGCGATCTGGTGTTGCAACCCTATCAACGAAGGGTCTTGCGGGACCAGCCCTCCCCTATATTCCTGCGGGTATCCCGCCATGGCTTCAATCTTCATGGCCTGCTCCAGAGCATCCTGCAGATTATCAATCTTCTGCTGAGTGAGAGGGGTTCGGGTCAAGGGAGGCAGAGCCTTGATGAACCAGTCCCTCTGGTGGTTTGGATCGATCGGGTAGCTCAGTTTCCCGATCGCGTCCTTGAATCGCCGCATCAACTCCCATGCGGTCTCGCCTTCCTTGTGCTTAATTTCCCACAGCTCGGACAGGCCCTGCTGGTCCGTCTGGGGGAGCTTGAATTCGCGGACAAAATCCCGCTTTACGTCCGCAATTACAGGATTAGGGTGCGCCTCAGACCACTTGATGAACCACCGCAGAGCTCTCTCTCTGAGCGTGGTTTGAAACTCTATTAACTTCCCTGCATTCGGCGTCTGTCGAGCCCTCCAGATGGCTTCGCACAGATACCAGTGTTGTTCTACGTCGTCATTTCCCCGGCCAGAGAACTCTGGGTACCGGGTGAAAGATCCAGCCATGTATGCTGGCGGCGAATTAACCAAGATAAAACCTCCGGGTCCTGGTTGCGTAACGGTCCCGCTAGGAAAAAAACTACTACTCGTAACGCTGCTGCTACTGGGCGTTACCGGCGCCGCTGAACTACTAGATAACTAACTTAATGCTTGTAACTGAACAAAAATATTTCTTAAAGGTTGATAAAGTACCAGGGGAAGGTCGGGATCCTGGCCATGCGGACAGTGGGACGTAGGGCTGCCTGGAGGGGTGGGTGCCGTCTGATCCTGAAACATCTGCTGCATTACGTCGTACCATTCATCATCGGAACTTTCTTCGGGCTGCATCTTTCCCTTATCCTTGCTAGTCGTTTCTGCTCTTTCTCGCATCATCGGGCTCCCATGCACCCACTGTACGTCTGCGGCTGTCCCGTCTCCTATCCGGGTATCCAAACCCATGGTTCTTGTCTTCGGAGGCGCCTCCTTCTGGTTCTTCTTCTCGATCTCCCTTCTCTTCAAATCTCTCATTACCCTTCTTCGCCACCTATCGGCGATCTGTGCCCGCCGATGCGCACGTAACTCCCGCAACTTGCATGCGGCCTCAACGTCCATCCCCCGCGCCCCACTCTTACAGTCTACACGGCATCGGTCCCCTCGATCCTTCCCCCAGTACGGGTGGTTTACGCTTCCATACTCATTTTGTGGAAATCAATCAATCCCTCGTCCACCATCAGGGCTTTGATCCACAGCGGAATCTCCTTCAACAGCTTTCCCCTCGGCCCCGAGTGAAAAATAGCCTCGGCCTTCGAGAAGGACTGGTAGCACTCGGCGGCAAATTCGACAACGTAGCCTTCTAACGTGGTCCTTACCCAAAAATCCACTGCACGGGTTAGTTCAGTCTCTACCCGATGCAGTGCTACCAGATCTTCGTGCGCCCACCTGCGATTTATCTTCCGCAAGCCGTCCTGGGGCGCCTTCGCTCGTAACCTCCGCAACCAGTTGTAAAGATCTGTGGGAAACCTTCCCCAGAAAATTTCGTACGTATCGCTAGCTGAGTCAGAGAAAAGAACAAGCTCCCTGACCGCCGCCTCCTTTTTCTTGATCAGCTCCGCCTGCTGAGTAACGAAATGGTCAAGATGATCATCCCACCATCGCCGTATTGCTCCTTCAAAGATCCTCGAGACCATGATCTAGATCCCCTCAGAGCATGCAGGTCCCGGCAACGGAACCATTTGTTGGCGAAAAATAAGGTCTCGCGGGCAAGACCCAGGTTCAAAGGGTTGGGGCCAATAAGGATCCGGTGTAGTCTAGTAACACGCCGGCATTTTCACCCTGCTCTGGAAGAGAAGAGCGTCTCACCTGAGGCGTGCCGCGACCACATGGGAAAGGGGAAGAAATCACAGACGAGGAATAAACCCGCAACCACAGAAAGAAAGAGCATTCATTACATACCAGATTGCACATGCAAGAGTATTAATCAGGTATTCAGTCAGTTGCAACTTAAAATTTTTAAAGTGGTGCAAACATATCACAACACATAAACAAAGCATAGAGACAACAATCCTTCCTTATATTATGGTTCCGGCCAAATACAAGATTACATAGCTTTCTTCTCTGATAACTCACAAATCAGATACAGATGGGTCTGATAACAGAAAGGATGAACATGGAGAGTGGGAACCCATGGAGAGAATAGGTCTGAATCTTCCGCGGCTGCTTCCACATCCAACTATCCCTCAACAAAACTAACAGCAGCAACCAATCTTCCAACTCTCTTCCTTCGGCCGGGTGATCGCCTTTTATTCACCCGCTCGTCGCGACTGGCGGCTTCACTGTGTCTTTGCTCTGGCTTTTCCCAACTTCTCTTCTGATTTCTGCATGTTTCACTTCCTGTTTTCTGCTGTATTTCTTCCATCTGTACTTATCTCTATCTAATCTCCAGTTATCAATTGCTTCTGTGCCGCCTTGGTAGCTCCGCAACTCCTGGTCGCTGCGGCGTAGTCGCGTTAGCTATGTGTGTTCCTTCCGCAACTCAAAAAGAGTCCTAGTTCAAAATGTCTTGGCCGAAAATTCAAAACTTAATCAAAAACAAGGGCCCCAACAATCCTTGACCTTCCTAATATTCTTCAATAGATTATTGAAGAAAAGAACTTGATTAGCATTGTTAGCCTTGAACATGCTAACCAGCTTATCATACATCTATTTAGATGTACTCAGCTCAGAAATGTAATCAACCAAACACTTATGAATAGAATCTCGGATAATCATCTTTGCTTTGATTTTGCCTTTTCTATACTGTCTTTGTGGCAACAGGTGCATTTGATGGAGGCTCATGAATCTTCCCCTGCACATAGTCCATGACATCTTGATCTTCTAATGCCAAATCCAATGACATCTTCCATGCATGATAATCAGACTTATCAGTCAATTTATCATCAGACTTGAAACCCATATAGATTGAGGAGGTCATTGGTCCTTGATAGGATTTCTTCTTCGATGATTGCTTTTCACACTAACTTGGGCTTTGTCGTCACCTCAGCGCTGATTCCATGTTAAATTTAGATAGACATGGAATGTTCTATGTTTAATGCAAATTTACTTCAATCTTTCTTAGGCCAAATTCAATTTAGCAATTACATAAACATGAAAGTAAAATGATGATAGAACATAATAATAGATCAACAAAAGACAAGCCAATAATATAGATCAGATTTTACAATTCTTCTTCTCTAGCAAAGATATAAGATAGTGTGTGTTACGGCAGTCAACAGGGTGCATCAACGAGCAAAGTCTTTCTCAACATCAGATCAGTCAACCCTCCAAGTGTCACACACAGCGCTCAAAGACAGCGCATCAAAATTCAATGCTGGTCAACAGAAAGTTAGCACAGAAAAGTCAATGAAAAAAGTCAACATTGCAGATTTAGGTCTTCGATCAAAGCCAACGTCCAACCTCGATTTTTGTGCCCAGCAATATGGCCTTCAAAAATCAGATTTTCTGCAAAGTTTGGAGGTCAAAACATCAAGGGTTGACCACGGTCAACGTTGGTCAACACACAACAAACGGCCCTAAAACCAGTCCACAGATTTACCCAGGTTCAGCCCCGCATGTGTGAAGGAAAGAGGCCTCCAAAGGTTGATCGAACCAATTAGATCACAAGGGAGAAGGTGTGATGAGTTGATGAGCAAATGATCTCCAAGTCTCTCCAATTTACAACAATCAGTGAAGGTGTGTGACACATCTATTAGGCTTGTGAGACTACATTACAAATCTGACCGACCTTGCACATATTTGGAAAATAAAATCAAAATATATGTTCTGATCATCCAAACAAGATTATCTTTAGATCAATATTACACCTCTCTCAAAGAGGAATCCAACAAAAATATAATCATCATCATATGAACATTGCAACATGGAGTTTGATCCTAGTTGCCCAAAATTAACACACATTGTTAACGAAGGCAAAGAAAGAGGTGGACAAAATGCTTGAGCCTATTAAATCAACATGGCCAACATCTGTAGTTAGGATGCTTTCTAATGGATGGACAGATCCAGCACGGCACCCATTCATCAAATTCATGGTGTCTTCCTTGAATGGTCCAGTTTTCTTGAAATCGTTGGATACACTTGGACAATACAAGGATGCACAATATATGGGTGAGTTATTTATTAAAGTTATTGAAGATGTAGGTGTCGATTATTGTGTGCAAATCATTACAGATAATGCCCCTGTTTGCAATGTTGTTGGCATGATTGTGGAAGCTAAATATCCACAAATATTTTGGACACCTTGCATTGTCCATTCATTGAACTTAACACTGAAATCTATTGTCTCTGATGTGCTTTGGATTGGAAGCATTATTGAAGATGCACGACATATCCGCAACTTTGTACAAAACCATACAAATGCCCTTACTATGTACAAGGAGTACACCAATCTATCATTGTTGAAGATTGGGGATACACAGTTTGTCTCTTCATTCATCATGTGGAAGAGGTTGAGGGAAGTCAAGACCGCTCTTGGGGCCATGGTTATTTCAGATTTTTGGTCTTTTTGGAGAAATACAGATCAAGCAGCGTCAAAAAGAGTGAAGGACACAGTGTTGGATGATGTTTGGTGGGAGAGGATAGATCTACTTATTCAAATCATGGACCCTATCATTTCCTTGCTTCGATTTGCAGATACAGACCAACCCATCCTAGGAGAGTTTTATGAGGGATGGGATTCCATGATTGAGTATGTGAGGAACATTATTTTACATAGTCAATGCCCCGAGTATGAGACATCACCAAAGGCCTTCTTCACCAGCATATAGGATATTCTTGTCAGCAGATGGAACAAGAATTGCACATATTTACATTGTTTGGCTCACTCCTTGAACCCAAAATACTTCAGCCATGAGTCGTTGAATGGTGGACCTTCTCGCAAATTCCCTCCTCACATGGATGATGAAATCTCCCAAGGAAAAAAAGATGCATTCATGAGGATTTTTCAGGATAGGGCATCCCTTGATTAGGTGGAGGATGCCTTTGCAAAGTTTTCCACTAGCACTGGGCGTTTTGCAGGCTATCATGTGATTCGAGACAGGGGGCTAAGAAACCCTATTCTTGGTGGACAGCTCATGGGGCAACAAGCACTCCTCTACAGCAGTTAGCCACGAGGCTCCTCTTTCAAGTGACTTCATCCTCTTGTTGCGAGAGAAATTGGAGCACATATGGGAATTTGTATAGTGTGAAGAGCAAGGTTGAGCGGTCCAGGGCAGAGACAATGGTGTATGTGCACACCAAGCTCTGTCTTATTTACAAGCAAAGGGAGGATTGGTTGAAGGGAAAGACAAAGTATTGGGATGCCTTTCCTAATGATATGGGTCTGGACAGCAGTGTTGAGTTGGCATTGGCCAACTTGGAACTCAATGAGCCAATGTTAAAGCTTGTCACATTTGATGATGGTGATACAGTAGAGGGGCCATCCTCCACACCATTAGATGCAGAGATGACATTGGATACAAAGGAGGATGCAGCAGAGGAGAACAGTGATGAACGCAATGATCATGATGAAGACAATGATGTTGATTATGATGATGAGGGTTGATGACTGCCTTGAGGCTTGTAGTCTTGTAGACTTGTAGTTGTTTTGTATTTGCTATTTCTATTTGTCATTGGCATTGTACTACCTATTACCTATGTAACACATTTTTATTTTAATGACTTGATGAGAAAACTACAGTATCTTGTCTTTCTCCTATTGGATCATTGATGAATATGTCTATTACTTTGTATGATGTATCTTTGTAAAATTTACATCTAGATGAAGATCTATGTTTGAATCAATGAATTTGTATGAATTTGTAAGAAATATCTAATTATATATATATATAACGTGTGCAAACATGTCTTGTTTCGGGGTCACCGTGTCCGTGTCTGACACTCGAATCCGTGTGTCAGTCGTGTCTCATGTCCTCGGGTCAGATGACTTAGTTGGTAACACATAAGAAAGCCATTATTTTGTATTTATCTTATACTCCTACAACGAGCTAAAAGTGATGTGCTAAATTGGTGGTCAGAAATGAGGTTACAATCACAACCTTATAATTCCACATTCCATTTACCCTAGTCTTAAGTGTTGAGCTAAATTGGTGCTCGAATTCCACATTCCATTTACCCTAGTCTGAAGTGTTGAGCTAAATTGGTGCTCTGAGGTGAGGTTACACTGACACCTTGCAATGTCCATTCATTGAACTTAGCACTGAAATCTATTGTCTCTGATGTGCTTTGGATTGGAAGCGTTATTGAAGATACACACCATATCCGCAACTTTGTACAAAACCATACAAATGCCCTCAATATGTACAAGGAGTACACCAATCTATCATTGTTGAAGATTGGGGATACACGATTCACCTCTTCATTCATCATGTTGAAGAGGTTGAGGGAGGTCAAGACCGCTCTTAGGGCCATGGTTATTTCAGAGTTTTGGTCTTTTTGGAGAAATACAGATCAAGCAGCCTCAAAAAGAGTGAAGGACACAATGTTGGATGATGTTTGGTGAGAGAGGGTAGATCTACTTATTCAAATCATGGACCCTATCATTTCCTTGCTTCGATTTGCAGATACAGACAAACCCATCCTAGGAGAGGTTTATGAGGGATGGGATTCCATGATTGAGTATGTGAGGAACATTATTTTACATAGTCAATGCCCCGAGTATGAGAGATCACCAGAGGCCGCCTTCACCAGTGTACAGGATATTATTGTCCGCAGATGGGACAAGAATTGCACACATTTACATTGTTTGGCTCACTCCTTGAACCCAAAATACTTCAGCCATGAGTGGCTGAATGGTGGACCTTCTCGCAACCTCACATGGATGATGAAATCTCACAAGGGAAAAAAGATGCATTCATGAGGATTTTTCAGGCTAGGGCATCCCTTGATTAGGTGGAGGATGCCTTTGCAAAGTTTTCCACTGGCACTGGGCGCTTTGCAGGCTATCATGTGATTAGAGACAGGGGGGCTAAGAAACCCTATTCTTGGTGGACAACTCATGGGGCAACAAGCCCTCCTTTACAGCAGTTAACCACGAGGCTCCTCTCTAAAGTGACTTCATCCTCTTGTTGCGAGAGGAATTGGAGCACATATGGGAATTTGTATAGTGTGAAGAGCAGGCTTGAGCGATCCAAGGCAGAGACAATGTTGTATGTGCACATCAACCTTCATTTTATTTACAAGCAAAGGGAGGATTGGTTGAAGGGAAAGACAAAGATGTGGGATGTCTTTCCTGATGATATGGCTCTGGACAGCAGTGTTGAGTTGGCATTGGCCAACTTGGATCTCAATGAACCAGTGCTAAAGCTTGTCACATTTTATGATGGCGATACAGTAGAGGGTTCATCCTCCACACCAGTAGATGTAGAGATGACATTGGATACAGAGGAGGAGGATGTAGTAAGGGAGAGCAGTGATGAACACGATGATCATGATGAAGACAATGAAGTCGATTATGATGATGAGAATTAATTATTGCCTTGAGGCTTGTAGTTGTCTTGTATTTGCTATTTCTATTTGCCATTGGCATTGTACTACCTAGTACCTATGTAACACATTTTGATTTTGATTACTTGATGAGACAGCTACAGTATCTTGTCTTTCTCCCATTGGATCATTGATGAATATGTCTATTACTTTGTATGATGTATCTTTGTAAAACTTACATCTAGATGAAGATCTATGTTTGAATCAATGAATTTGTATGAATGTGTAAGAAATATCTAGTTTTTAATATATATATATATATATATATATATATATATATATATATATATATATAACGTGTGCGGACATGTCTTGTTTCGGGGTCACCGTGTTCGTGTCTGACACTCGAATCCATGTGTCGGTCGTGTCTCATGTCCTCGTGTCAGATGACTTAGTTGGTAACACATAAGAAAGCCATTATTTTGTATTTATCTTATACTCCTACAACGAGCTAAAAGTAATGTGCTAAATTGGTGGTCAGAAATGAGCTTACAATCACAACCTTATAATTCCATTTACCCTAGTCTTAAGTGTTGAGCTAAATTGGTGCTCGAATTCCACATTCCATTTACCCTAGTCTTAAGTGCTGAGCTAAATTGGTGTTCTGAGGTGAGGTGAGGTGACGTGAGGTTACACTGACAACCTTGGTACCTTATCTTTAGACTTTATTCTAAGGTGTCAGTTTATGTAGTAACGGGTCCCATTATTTAGTAGCACGTCCCATTGACCTATTTTTTATTATTTGTTTTCCATTAATACAAGTATATTTCTGTAGTATAAATAAAATAAAAACTAAAAACTATTTTTATGCAAAGAGACCATGTCGCACTTATAAAAGGCTTGACATAGCACTAACGCAATATTCAGTCCAAAGTAGCTTCCACACACAATTACTAGGATATATCGGAGTTCTGTATATTAATGTATGTTTAAACAAGATAAAAATGGCCTTTATAACAAGGAGACCATATTACAACTATAAGAGGCTTGACCTAGCATTGAACTCTTAAATATGACCGTAGGAAAGAAAAAGAAAAAAAAAAATTGTCTCCTGCCAAAACCATGTTTTAGTCCTAAATAGCTGGACCTCATGACTTCCAGGATATGTAGTTCTGAAAAAATAAATAACGCTCCAGGATAACGCCTAATGCATTTAGGCAAAGATGACAAAAGAGCCACAATCCATATTCTTCTCCAATACCCTCGAAACTATGTATATTTTTATCGAAAGCAATGCTGAACTTTCATCATTAAGATCGTCTCCATTATACTGTCGCCCAGTAGTATAGTATTCTAGATCCACTTCCAACCCACTTCCAACCGATATTTAGAGCATTTCATTTTTTAATCAAAACTTGTAAAAGTATTAGACAACAGATCATACAACAATGCCGAAATGGATACTGTTTGGCCACAATACCTTGGTAGGTTGGATCATCCAGCCATAGAGGCTCGGACAAAAATATCGCACGGCATTAAGACACCACGAAATATGTTACAGAACTGAGATTTTCCATCCCAACTAAAGCTGCACATTAAATACCAAAAAACCGTACTTGGCACAAAATTGTGGAGTGAATTTCCAAAATTGCCGAGGAAATTTCCATCCGAATTTGGTGGATGTAGCATTTTCATGCTATCCGTAACTTCAAATTCATCGGTACATTCAATTACAACGTTACAATCATTTCTGTAAATGTGACACTGGAAGACTCAATATGGAGCCCACCTAACCTGTTTTCACAGAGTAAATTCCATCATTGATCCATTACTGAAAGCTTCAATACCTGCCATGGAATCCGTATTAAATTTTTCACAAAATGCCACTTCAAAATCTGGTAACCTCTTCTTTGAAGAGGATCTCCCAAGACCCAGTTCCAAGTCAATATCCCAGTTATTTACAACATTTTTTGCCACCCCAAGATTCTCTTCCTCGAGTGGAAAAAGTTCAAGACAGGGAACAGGTTCAGAATCAATTTGCTCTGAACTTAAACCACCATACCAACTGCCTCGTTCTGTCACAGGGTAGTGATCTCCAGGCCCTGATACATGTTCAGTACTTGGATTTACTACACCTGAGAAATCAGCCTCTGTGACTTCATGAGGAATATTCTCACCGGAGCACATACTATCTCTAGAATCAAGAAGACTTGCAGCATTTGAAACTTCTGAAACGTTGCATTTTTCAGCGGCCTCCTCGGTTGCATTCTGCAAGGGAGTAAATGACCATTGGTCTTTAGTCGGCTGGTCCTGCGTTGCTGAGCCTTCTAGTGATCTAAGGCTAAATCGCTCTCCAACATCGATCAAGGACATCACTTCCACTCTCTTTTCCGAAGACGTCTCTTTTTCACTTTTTCTACAATAATCTCCTCCCGTGACAGTTCTTCTCTTTACATTATATTTCTCATCGTCAGTTTGGTCTTCACTTGAAGAATCTATCGGCAGTACTAGTTTTTCATGCCTACTACTTTTACAAGGCACCTCAATCCCAGCATCTGGTGACCAAGGTTCGCCTATTGAAAGTGAACATGATCTCTTGTATAACTGAGACTGAGACTCGGACCAAGAACGAGAAGAGCAAGAGTGTGAGCGAGAAAGAGATTGAGAACCATCTCTGTTGTTTATATTATCATGTGTTCTTCTTTGATGCTCCATTTGACCCGTTCTAAAATTTATGCGTGGCCTATGACTCCATTTCTCTCGTTGCCTTTCTGTTCTCACTTTTGGATGTTTTCTCACAATTTCTTTTTCCTCCTCTATTCTAGTTTGCATGTCAATGTGGCTTTCCTTGAAGTTTCGATTCCTGTTAATGCCAATGGAATTCTCACACTTATTGCCTTTCTTCTTACCAAGTGCAAGCGGAGAAACTGAGTGCTCTTTGCTTCCAGAAGATCGATCGCTTTGGCCAGATAAAAGAGATGACTGATGAGAATTGTGAGGCCCATCAGCGTGCTTCCCGCAACTACTTTCTTCCCTTGATAAATAAACACGAGGCCGACTTTTTGGAACCATTTCCTTTTCAGCTTCAGATTTCCTGTCTGGCTCAGCCTGCAATACAAGAGTCTCCAGAATATTACATTGCAGATTATTTCCTTATATTTGCAAATAACAGAAATGAAGTTACTGACAACCATTGTATAATAATACCTGGAAGCGCTCAAAACCTTGGTTTTCGGGTAGATGATCTGAAGATGGTGGCAGAGCACTATTGCATGCGGATTGAAAGCCAAGAGCAATTTCCTGATAATGAGACCCAATGTCCTGTTTCCTGTTCTGACCTTCCGTGTCAATTTTGGTGCACTCTGCCCCACTACCATGCTTATTCATATCAGCCACCATAAACATCCTTGTCACTAAAGGAACACTTGAATCAGCCCGCACAACATTAGACCCAACATGTTTACTCGGGGTCGAAATCTCTCGTACTTTACAAACGGATTGGCTGTTACCTCTACGACGAAATACCCCCCAAAAATAAAATTCCCCACGAAAAGCTGTTCACAAAGCACAATATGAATTTAGATATCATGGACGGCTCACTAAATACAAGACAAATTAAAAAAAAACGTTTGATTCCTCATGCCAAAATGTTTTCTTGCAATGGGAAGTTGGTGTATCAGCAAATAACAGGCGCATCAAATGGAAATATTGCAAAGTGATACTGAATGAAAAGGAACTCCAACAGCCCAAAAATACAGCAAAAAAATAAGCAGACTTCGTTTCTTTCAATTGCAATGGAGAACACTTTGATCGCATTTCTTCATTTATGAAATAGATACTGGACGACTTGTCACTTGATTGCTTAAATGTAACTCGTTAAATTCAATGTAAATAGATACTTCAGTTTGTGCATATCAACGCTTAAATGTACCTCATAAAATTCAATGTAAATAGATACTTCAGTTTGTGCATATCAATCATATTTCGGAAGGCAATTTAAGGGTTTGGCTCTTTTTCATTGAACGTTTCATAACGTGTACCAGCAAATCCATCAATTGAAGTAGGCAGCCTTTCTTGATTAAGGGCAATACAACCATGGAGTTGGTTGTCAGGTGTGATCTGGATGAACATGAAAGATCATATCTAAATATAACATCCTATTAGCTGTTTTTTAACTTACGCAGGCCAATTCTTCATAACCCCGAAATGAATGAACTTTGTATCGATTATTTTATATCATGCCAGATGATGATATATGGAAGTATTATTGTATTCGTTTTTCCATTTAATGATAATAAAAGCAACGATTCTCTTATTTGAATTTCAAATTCTGCAACTTGCATTGCCTTGTTTATGTGTTCACTGATTAATCATCCAAATTACTGCTTTTTTATGTCCAATATATATATGAAGGGAGGGTGTTTCCCCTATGTCCCCTGTTCAATGCCTTCACCTGCAATCTGGCGGATCTCTCCAGCAATTTCAAGTTTGTCCCGTGAAATCCCTGAACATCCTTAAAACAAGGTCAACATTCTTAGTTACAAATTAGGAAGATGATCAAGCCAAATTTTAAGACATCAACGGGTGAAATACACCATAGCTCCAGATTCCAGACATAGTTGACTTGAACAGATCGAAATCTCTATAGCTCCAAATATAAGTGACTTCAACTAGCATTTGGCAACCCAGCCACCTTCGAAGAAAACATAAACTGAAAGTTGATCTGATTATATATCTAGTTGACAAAAATGTTACTCTCGTAACAGTTGCCTCAACTCTTTGCCATAGCTGTGAGTTGGAAAACTTTATTGGCTGAATTTTACACTTGGATTAGTTTGGGTAAAAGATGATCAATTTCCATTTTTTTCTAAAAATGATTAGCCCAAATTCTATAGAATAAAATTATTATAGAAAATCACCAAAAATTTATAGAAACTAACTGAAATCCTTAAAGAATTTAATAATTTTACAAAAATTTACCGAAGTTAATAATTTTACAAAATTATAGTCAAACATTTTATAATTTGCATATCAAGGACTAATAAATTCAGCAGGGTATTTACACTTCGCGATAGAAATCAAAATAAATTACCAAACATTATTAAATGCTATTGAACAGAACTGATAATCTTTGAACTACAAAACCAAAAAAATTATGGAAAAATAGTGATTTGGAGATCTGATTAAGAAAGGGAAAGCACACATAAACCAAGATTTCTACCTAGTCTACATTTAGATTGCTTCTCTTCAACATTATTAAATGTTATTGAACAGAATTGATAATCTTTGAACTACAAAACTAAAAAAATAAATGGAAAACTCGTGATTTGGAAATCTGGATTAAGAAAGGGAATGTTGCAGTGCGCATAAACCAAGCTTTCTACCTAGTCTACATTTAGATTGCTCCTCTTCATGTTGTAGATGAGACTATAGGTACTCCAACACCTCTCTGTAGAAGATGTATTAACAACCTGTGAAAAATCCTTATTGCCAATTCAAGCAAAGATGTGTGCTAGATGTTCCATGCATGTTTGACCATTTAATACTAATAGGAATCAATCTATCCCGATCTTCAGTTGCATCCAAGTTTGTTACAGATTCCACATTCGCTAATACATTTGCTCAATTCGCTCCATACATAAGCACTAAGCACTCCTCTTCATCGGGGACCAACTTACCTAATGCAAGTATATACCTATTTTGTACCTCTGGACCTGTGTGGTTTTCTCCTAACCCCACCCCTAAGTGTTGGTTGGGCCAACCAACATAGAGAATCATATTTAGGTGTAAGGGCATATGCTAGGGGCATACAAGTCAGTGAAAGACTCCATGTTCGCTAGTACATTTGCTCAACCGGCTCCATACCTAAGCACACTCCTCTTCATCAGGGACCAACTTACCTAATACATGCATATAATTATTTTTTACCTCTGGCCATGTGTGGTTTTCTCCTAACCCCTCCCCCCGGTGTTGGTTGGGCCAGCCAAGATAGAGACTCATATTTAGGTGTAATGGCATATGCTAGGGCATGGAGAAGAGCATTTAGATTATCCCACCTTTTGACCACATGTTTATTATGAATATGATCATACAACTGGCCTAACAACGTCTTTGACTTGGCCTAGCATGCTAGGCATATGCTCATACACCTCTAAAATCACCAATGATTTATCATACTATAAATAGGCTTGGTGAACTGCATAACATACCTAATCTGCTGCCAAAACTGACCATCGAGCATCACTTCTCCACCTCATGAAATTCATGTCTATCAGATGCAGATGAAACCCTATCTTTCAAATCCTACCATTAATCACTTGAGACTATACTAGACAATGTCTCTTTAACCTTCGAAAGGCACCTCAAGGTGAGGTAATAGCTAGCGAATCTAATCTTTGCAATCTTTAATAGTTCCTACTTAAAGTGATTGCAAAAAATGTGGTTGGCCATGCTATGACTAGTATTAAGTCTTATCATTTTATTCTTCAGTGATTGCTTCTGCTGCCTTACAATTAGGCATTAACAATAATGATGACTTGAATAAAATTGTATGGCCCAATATTATGATTTGTTTTAAGTAAGGCTTCTGCAATATTAATACAAATCCTAAGCCAAGTAATCATGTCCTTGCAATCTTTAGTAGATCCAACTTAGAGTGATTGCGGAAAATGTGGTAGACCATACTATGATTGATAATAGATTTTATCATTTTGTTCCTCAATGATTGCTGATAATGGATACTAGCAACATAATCACTGACGACTTGAATGACATTGTATGTCCCAATCTCTTGAATGGTTTTATTTAAGGCTTTTGCAATATTAATAACAATATTGTAATAATATAAGCAGTGATTAGCTGAAAAGAATATTACACCACTAGCAAACACCCCCAAAATATGTATGAATAGCCTGCTTTTAACATTTGTCCACCCACCTATGTTGCAGGAAACTTTGCACAGAGGTCCGTTTCAGCCCGAAAACAAAACGGAAACGCATTTCACCGTACCGTATGGCCTGGAAACGTGTTTCAGTCCGTACTGGGCCGTTTCACATTGGTGAAACGTGCCCAGTACGGACGGACGTGAAACGGCCCAGTACGGACGGAAACGCATTTCCAAGCCGTACGGGCGCGTTTCCGACATTTGAACTTCTTTTTTTAGCTTTTTACTTCAGTTTGTGTGTTTTATAATTTATTATTTTTTTAATTGTTTTTATTTTTTGTTTTAGGGCAGCCTAATGTTCAAGCCTATGGCCCTAGTGTTGATATGCAGTTCATGGTAATGTTAAATTCTTAAAGTTTACTTACATTTTTAACATTACCATGAAATGACTCAAGATGTTTGAGAGTGGTTTCACCCTCATTGGATTTCATATGGAGAAAGTAGAATTTTATATCTCACTCAAAATCCAGTAGACTAACCATTTTTTCAGGATTTCAGGATTGGAGGGATTGCAATGTCTCCATTGGATTTTTTCATGTGCTAGGGAATGGAACTTGTATTTAATCAAGAGAACCAAACCCTCTATGTAGGGGAGACTCCCAATAATCAAGAGCACCTAAGGTACTGGGGTATGGGACTTGTATTTAATCAAGAGCACTAAGGTCGTTCGACTATGCAGGAGGAGACTCCCAATCAAGCACGAGACAAGAAATTAAAAATTTCTCATGGCTGATTTTTGATATTGCTATTTTCATTATGTGATCATTCATGAGTAAATGTGATGTAAATTTAAAGACTTATAGTTTATGCATTGACATTGGACAGTTTCATCATAATGTATTATGTATGCTTTATGATTGCACATATTTCTTAAATGTACTAATATATATATATATATATATGTTGTGTTTCCCCGTTTCCAAAATTTGGGACAGTCACATTTCCTACTTGTACCTGTTTCCCCGTTTCATGCAACTTAGCCACCCAGCCATCAAATAAAATGGATAACCCATATTCCTTTCAATTTTGTCCACCCATTAAATAAAATGGATAATCCATATTTGTTTCAATCATATGTAAATTTTCCCAGAGCACTATGCATTTTAGGTCTCTCCTTATCAAGTCCCGTGATTGTAGCTTTGTCATATCTGTGACTCCGAGACAACATTAAATCATACACCATATACATAGAAAAACTAGTAACTTTTTGCATCCACATCATCCCTACAAACATGGTCAAGGAAATTTAATAACTTTATATGGCCTAAATGTACAGACGAGAATACACTAGCATGGGGGGTGGGGATCAACCACCAAACATTTTTTTGTGAACCCTCATATTCAACCCTTGATATTTTCTATCCATTTTGTGTGGCCATGTACCAATTCATTCCAATAGGGCGAGAGAAGAATGTTGAATCGTACACTACATGCATAGAGAAACCACTAAAATTTGTATCCATGTCAAGGAAATCTAATATTTTTCTACAGCCTAGATACACAAGCAAGAATCCACTAGCATTGAGGGGGGGGGGGGTAGGGGGGACGGGTTCAAATTTCAATCACCAAACATTTTTTGTGAACCCTATAGTCCACCCCTGATTTTCTTTTGTTCATTTTGTGCGGCCTCCTCTTCCTTATTGTATTTGTTTCTATCTTAGGCTAGCATATGATCACAAGCTTGGACTATATAATCTTACCTTCCTCCCATGGCATAATCCCACAAAGATGCTTTCTCAGTCAAGCATAAGAGCCTGTGTAAGATTTATGACAATGGTAGCATGTAAATTTTGAAGTTCAAACTTCAACACCCTTTCCCTTGCCCAAGCTTTGTCACATACTTCCACAAAGGTGTTGAGATTTCTTTGGGTTTATTTCCATCATTACAATCATTTAATTTTCATCATTCCCTTCCATTTCTTCCTCCTCTCCATGGTATGTGTTGCCTACTTCTAGTTCTTCCTCTCATATCCTTGATATTTTGACTTAAAAAACAAACAAGAGTGGGCTTTAGAGCTACATCTTCAGCTCTCCAACAGTGGTTGAATGTGACTATGGCAGCCTTCAATCTTCCTTCCAAATCTCTCACAAATGTCTTCCAATCTCTCACAAATCTGCTCCTCAACCACTAGTAAATATCCCACTCAAAGCCCTAACAACAATAAACAAATTGAGAAATTGAATGAGAGCCAATGGAGTGAATTAGTGTTTTAATCCACTCAAGGAACCTTAAGCATGCCTAAAACAAACTTTTCGAACCTTCTCTTGGTTTCCACAAGCAAATTGAAAAAAGTTAAAACACGGGCCAAAAATTCGCCTCTACATGCAAAGGCACTAAGGGGGTGTTTTTGAAGCTACTACAAATGTTCTAGAAGCATCCTGTGAGCACTCCATAAGCGCTACCTGAAAAGGTGGGGAGCATTTTTTTTCAAGGGAGAGCACCTCCAAAGCATGAGCAGCCTGATAAAAAGCTTTCAAAGACAGACAATTTACAGCCCAAAATCACTGAATCATGTGAGAGAGAATTACCTATGATGAAAGGCATCCAACAAAAAAGGATTGCCAGCAAACAAATTGAGAGGCGTAGATTCTAGCCTAATCACAAGTCTAGCAGTTTTTCCAAGATTGCAAACCATCATAATTAAAACAATGTTATCAGAACCAAACAGCCCAATCAGTTTGACCTCCAAACCAGTCCAGTTTGAGCTCTTGAATTGAAAAAGGCTGATTCAGTACCAAACCAACTTTTATTCACTAAAACAGTTGAGTTTGTACAATGCACCCAAGGATGTTCCAATCACAATTTTAAAAAAAACAATCAATTTTGAGTGGGGAAGCCTAATATTCAAGCCTATGGCCCCCTACTATTGCTAAGCAATTAAGCAAAAGTGACATTATCCTTTATCTTTCATTTTCATCCTTTTACTTAAATTTTTAACACTGGATGCTTGAGAATGGTTCCAACCTCAAGGGATTTCATATGGAGAAAGTAGAATTTTAGATCCCACTCAAAATCCAGCAAATTTAACAATTTTTACAATTTCAGGATAGCGGGATTACAACATTTCCATTGAATTTTTTCATGTGTGAGGGTACGAGGGTACGGAACTAACATTTAATCAAGAGCACCAAGCCCTCTATATACCTTGATTTTAGTGGCATTGATTGTTGAACTCCTCTATCATGACTCTCAGCAAATTAAGGAGTGGACTGGTATTGAAGAGTGTGTGAATTAAGAATATAAATCATCAGTGATAAGTAAATTTCATCAGTGGTTGTGTACTTTCGTGACATTCCAGTCTGTAGATTAAGCATAATCGGTTTCCTCAATATTCTTATGACAATCCACTTTGTTCTGGTGTGAGATGAATGGGAAGTGGCTCTCAATAATATAAGGCCTCTTTAATTTCTCTTCGTAAAAGAAGTGTTTATATTATCATTTTCAAACTATAGGAAATTGTATGAAGACTAAAGGACAATGAAGACATGTGTATAGTAGCAGGCTCTAGTGGTTTAAAATCATTGATATATGTATTGAACCATTTGCATATACGTTGGCATATGTTGGTTATATAATTTGTTCGGGATAAGACAGCCTGGGTTATTTTGATTAATTTTTGAAGAGATTTTTATCAAAGACTATCGGTGAAAGAATTTTGACTATCCAAGAGCAGCTTAGGATTTCATTTAATAATGCATT
This sequence comes from Pinus albicaulis, assembly GCA_034641835.2. Taxonomy (NCBI): domain Eukaryota; kingdom Viridiplantae; phylum Streptophyta; class Pinopsida; order Pinales; family Pinaceae; genus Pinus; species Pinus albicaulis. The sequence goes on along the minus strand of CM076583.1, from coordinate 467,637,046 downwards.
CACTCATCTCACTGTCAAAGTGAACCACGATCAATGGTCCAAAAAGATAACGCATATGCTAATTTTCAATGAATTGTGGAAAGGAGTATGTGGACGAGTTGGGAATCCACCTGAAAATCCCACATCTGACAAAGAGCTCATCATATGGGAGAATAAGAACAGCAAGGCCTATGCCTTGATTGTGGTGTCAGTCAATGAAGAGATGAGTCATCACATTGCACCATTTACAAATGCCTTTGAAGCTTTAAAGAAGTTGAAAGAACAGCATGGCCTATGCTTTGATTGCAGCATCAGTCAATGAAGACCTGAGTCATCACATTGCACCATTTACAAATGTCTTTGAAGCTTTAAAAAAACTGGAAGACTTATATGACTCACACTCTGAACTTGAAGTAGTCGAACTTATGATCAAACTCTTCAATCCTGAATTGAAAGATGATGATCCCCTTGCCCTAGGCTCTGAAATCAAAGCTATCATGCATGATATAGAAGCTACCAGAGTTTAAATAGATGTCTCTCACAGCTTTCGTCAAGGCACTATATCCCACAAATTCTATTTATCTTGAATCATTATAAGCTATTGGAAAACTTAAGAAGATTTCCTTTGACTCTCTTGTGGAGAAGCAAGACGTTGGTAGAAAGAGAGAAAGGTTTTGGGAAGAAGACAATTGCTCAGTCTTCTGAAGAAGTTGTGTGATTCTTCTAGAGGAAGACTCTCTTGTGGAGAAGCAAGAAGTTGGTAGAAAGAGAGAAAGCTTTTGGGAAGAAGACAATTGCTCAGTCTTCTAAAGAAGTTGTGTGATTCTTCTAGAGGAAGAGACGGCAAAAGAGAATGTGGAAAGAAGAATAATAAAGGCGGGAGGGGGCAGACATTACCAAGGAGGAAGTCTTGATCTTCATTGTATACACTGCAACAGAAATGGACACGATGCTTCCACAAGCAAGCTTTCTTCAGACAAAATCAAACAAGAAAGGAATGAAGAAAAAGGAAAATCACCAGCTCCAAGGAAAGGTAAAGCAACAGAATCCACTCATTAAACTGTGGCACATTGCAATATTGGACTAATTGAAGACTTGCTTAATGCTTCACTTGCTTCATGGAAGGATGCATGGTTGTTTGATTCAAGAGCAAACTGCCACATGACATTTTGAAGAGATTTCTTTGAAAAAATCGGTGACAATGTAGATGAAGCATGTTAGTTTTTGTAGCATCGAATGTGTTCTAGCCACGAAATTTGGTGCAGAGGGTAGAATACATGAGATCTCCAAAACCCAGGGATCGATGCGGTTATGGAGAATACACCAAAGTCACTTGGAGAATTCAATTTTCCAGAGCAGCAGCAGTCAGTTGTCGAAGAGTTCGAGCTTCAGTGAGGCAGCAGAGTTAGTGAGGGGCAGGGCCAATGATCCACAAGAATTTTTCCAAATCCACAGAGGCAGCAGCAAGTAACAAAAGTGATCCATGCAGAAGCACCACAAAGACCACACAGAAGTTGAAGCCGGGCAGTTCGATTTCGCTAAGGAGGAAGTCGACACAGTTTCCAGAGGTCGAGAAAGTCTTCCAGAGGGCCAGAGAATCACTTCCAGTGGCAAAGGCAGGCTAGACGACTTGCTCAGAGGCAAAAACGAGCCACACGTGTGAGAGACGACGCAAAAGGGCTAACGTTGGGGTTTGGACTGCCATTTTTCTGTAGAAGCCAATGTCGAGATTGCTTGTGGGGTGAGAATCTTTCTCTCTAATTATTTTTGTCAGATACTTGTTGATTGGATTGCCAGATGGGCATCCATAGATTGTACTCAGATTTCATGTTGCATAATAACAAAAACCCTCCCTGTTGCACCGGTTTTCCCAAGTTGGGTTTTTCCAAAAACATTTGTCCAAAAATAACAATGTCATTTTCTTGTCTGTGTGCTATAATTTTCTCAATTTCTAGCGCTTTTATTTCCGCAATTTTACTTTTGAAAATCACAATGTGAACTATTTGGTATTTTCCGTAGCAAATTGCAAATAAATTGTTAAATAAATTAACAATCAGGAAAATAATTTCTAGTTGTTGTGGTAGTTGAAATTTTCACATGGTATCAAAGCGTAAGTGATCAGCGGGGAAGTTCAGAAGCAGAGGAAAGAATTACGCTGCTCAGAGGGAGCAGCAGGCTGAAATTCTTGAGGCAGTGCAGTTCCTTGACAAGCAGGCCGAGATTCTTGAGGCAACGCAGTTCCCTAACATGCAGGCGAGTTGTTGGGGCGTTAGTTCGATTTTCAGTTGCAAGTTGAAGAAAAGTCAAGCCCGGGTTGGTGATTCTAGTCGTAAGAGGGAGCAACTGCATCTCAATTTTCGCTGAGCAAATTCCTTGGTTGGACGCAGAGGGTTTTGCAGCAACAAAACCAGCGTCGGGTGGAAGAGAAAAGCAAACACAGAGGAAGATTTCTCCTAGAGGGTTTCTAGCCAAGAAATATGATTTTCCCAGTTGCGGATTGGCAGTAGCAACTAGTAGAACAGCGCATTCCAGGAGGGAGTGTGAGTTGCAGAGTAATTGCCGAGCAGAGGAAGAGGGAGTTTCCAGACCAGAGCAGAGATGACCACGGTTGGGCTTAGGGACCAAGACAGATTGGAGGGTGCCTTCAACTATGTCATCTGGAAGGCAAAGGATGTTATTCCTTCTAGATGAATATGGTCTAAAGTCTAATGCAGAGAGTGTGGTAGTTGTTCCCCAAGATTCAAACCATCTCAAGGAGTGCAGCAAGGAAATGGCTAAGACCAAGAGGATGATTTTAGACAATTCGGGATCATCTTGTGTCACATGTGACAAGGCATGCAACAGCTAAGGAGATGTGGAATGCCTTGGCAGAGTTGTTTCAGAGTTCTTTCGAGCAGCGGAAGATGAACCTCCAAGAGAAGCCGAGAAGCACGAGGATGCAGAGGGGCGAGAACAAAGATGTCATTTTCACTCAAATTCAGGAAGTCTGAGATGAGCTAGCAGTTGTTGGGTTAGCACCTCAACCCATGGAGCTTGTACGATTGGCACTGAATGTTGATTTTTGGGCAACATCAAATGTGCTCTAGCTCCGAAACTTTGTGGAGGGGCTAAAACAAATGAGATCGCCAAGACCCATAAATCGTTTGGAGAAATTCCACATGGAACTTAAGTTATTCAAATAATTAATTATTTTAATGGGGACCCTAAGCCTAACTCAGGGAAATTAAATAATTAAAGTGAATTAATTTAGACATGTGGGTGAGAATGCTCTAAGTGACGAGGATCAAGTCTTTTCTAATCTTAGCTGTCAATTAGAGATTAGATCACAGTCGCTGATTCGTCAACTGGAAAAGTATTAAAGGAAGGCTTGGGGTCAATTGGAGAACACACACAGAGTGGCAGCACTTGAGCTAAATCGAAATTCTGGGGCGCAGTTTGCTGAGAATTTTAGAGTGAGCTCGCAGTGCAGTGAGGGGCAGTTCGACAGTCGAATTTCAGATCCAAGGTCGAGAATAGAGTTGCAGAGAGGCAGATCTACCCGGGAGAGACAGCGCAGCCCTTGAGAGGGTGACGCAGGCCTAGCTGGGCTCACGCAGAGATGACGCAGAGAGGCTTATGCAGGCCCAGAGGGGTGACACGGTCCAGGAGGAGGTGACGCAAAGCCAGAGGCTACAGCGCTGGGGTTTTTGTGGGGCAGAATAAGCTCAGTTTCAGCAGATCAAAGAAGGATGATAAAGCCACTAGGAAGGGTGGCACAGAGCTTGTTGGGGACTGCGTAGGCACCTGTGGGGTTCGTCATTCTGACGATGGATCATCCATAATATCTATCTCCGAATAAAGGTACTTCTGCCGAGGAAATTCTCTGTTGGGTGAGCCACATTGGCACCCTAGTCTGTATTCAGAAATCTGCATAATAATAAAAACCCTCAAGAGCTATTGCACCGATTTTCCCGCATTGGGTTTTTCTGGGGACATTTGTCTAAAAAATTATGTGTCCTTTGTCTAATGGTTGCTTATTCTTCAGCACTTGATTTGTATAATTGTGTAGGTTGCAGTGTATTTACTTTGATGTTTTACTGAATAATTCAAAAAATAACTTGTTAAGTATATCAAACAAGTAGGATAAGTAAATCAGATTTACTACAATAGGATTTTGTTTAGTAAATTCAGAATTTCACACTGAATAGCGTCTGAGAGGACTGGTAGGTATTTATCCATATATTAGGCCGAGATACCTTGCCAAGGTGGGACAAGATGTGGTCCGATCTGCAGCAGGAAGAGTTGAGGAGGGCTCTGTTGAAGATCACCATCAGTGGCAACAACAGTAAGGGTGTGAAGAGTGAGGAGGAGAATGTGGCCCTTGCATCTAAGGGTCCTAGTCAGGCACAGGGGGAGTAGAAGAAGGACCTATCTAAGGTCAACTGCTTCAAGTGTGGCGAGTTTGGCCACTACAGTACCCAGTGTCCTCTCAGAAAGGACAAGCAAGAGAAGTAGGACTAGGCAACAGCACATGCTAAGATAGATAGAAAGTCCTCTAGGTTGGAGGAAGACTTCACTATGATTTCCCATATACCTCCAGTTGTGAGGTGGGGTGACATGTAGTTGTAGCCCCGGAGAGCTACAGGGAATGGAAAGGGTCCTTGAGGAGTCCACCTCATGGATCATTACCTAGCTACGAGAGGCCACAATTTTCAGTAGCAGGATGGATCAGTGGCAGTTGATGGAGTCAGTACCAGAGTGATAGTTGCAGAGACTAGCAACAGTCAAATGTTGAGGAGCGCAGTGCAAAGTTGGCAGTAGTGCATGTGACACAGTGCAGAGTCAGCAGCAATGCAAATTCTTCAGTGGACAGAGCAGTAGCTAGTAGCAGTCAAAGACTAGGGTGACAGATACATCATATTGAACATAGTTTGTTCAGTGTTTTGGATGTTTTTCAGTTGCAGTTGCAGTGCAGATGTAGTGTTGGCAGCAGTACATCAGGGTCAGCAGCAGCACAAATGCAACATCAGAGTTGCATAGTGGCTGGTAGTCACAGTAGCCAAACATCAGCAGCGTGACAGGAGATGGTACAGAGGAGTGTTGTGACAGGGTGAGCAGCACTAGAACACATTCCTCGCTAGGAGGGAGTGTTAGTTTTTGTAGCATCAAATGTGTTCCAACCACGAAATTTGGTGGAGAGGCTAGAATACACTAGAATCATATCTCCAAAACCCAAAAATCATTTCTAAAAATTCCACCTAGAGATGGCTTAATTATATTATTAGCCGATTTTTAAATATTTCCTAATTCTAAACTTAGGGAATATGGCTAATTAATCATAATTAATTAAGTCAAGGTGAGAATTCTCTAGAAACTCAAACAAATCGGTCTAGAAATTATCTAAGCCATCGATTAAGATTTAATCTTGATCGTTCGAGTCCCAACAAGAAGACATAAGAAGGGATCGAAGTGGTAATGGAGAATACACCAGAGTCACTTAGAGAATTTGATTTTCCAGGGTAGCAGCAGTCAGTGGTCGGAGAGTTCGAGCTTCAGTGAGGCAGCAGAGTTAGTGAGGTGCAGGAACTATGATCAGAAGAAAATTTTCCAGATCCAGAGTGGCAACAGCAAGTGACAAAAGTGATCCATGCAAAAGCAGCACAGAGACTGCACAGAAGTTAACGCAGGGCAGTTTGATTTAGCTAAGGAGGAGGTCGATTCAATTTCCAGAGGCCAGGAAAGTCTTCCATAGGGTCTGAGAGACACTCTAGCAGCAGAGGTAGGCTAGACGGCTTGCTTAGTGGCAGAAACGAGCCAGACATATGAGAGAAAGCGCAAAAGGGCTCACGTTGGGGTTTGGACGGTCAGTTTTCTGTAGAAGCCAGTGTCAGATTACTTATGGGGTGAGAGATTTTTTCTCTCTAATTATTTGTCAGATACGTCTTGATTGGATTGCTAGTTGCCAGTTGGGCATCTACAAATTGTACTCAGATTTCATTGTTGCATAATAATAAAATCCCCCACTGTTGCACCGGTTTTCCCAAGTTGGGTTTTCCTGAGGACATTTGTCTAAAAATAACGATGTCATTTTCTTGTGTGTGCACTAGAATTTTCTGAGTTTCTAGCACTTTTATTTCCGCTATATTATTTGTGAAAATCAGTGTGAATTATTTGGTATTTGATATAGCAAACTGCAAATAAATTGTTAAATAAATTAACAATTAGGAAAATAATTTCCAGTTGTTGTGATAGTTGAAATTTTCACATGGTATCAAAGCATAAGTGATCAGTCGAGAAGCTTAGAAGCACGGGAAATAATTTCGGTACTTAGAGGGAGCAGCAGGCCAAAATTCTTGACACAACCCAGTTCCTTGACAGGCAGGCCGACTTTCTGGGGCAACAGTTCAATTTTCAGTTGCAGGTTGCAAAAAAAGTCGATTTTCCCGGGTTGGTGATTCTAGCAGTCAGAGGGAGCAATTGCAACTAAGATTTTCGCTGAGTAGATTCCTTGGTTGGACGCAGAGGGTTTTGCAGCAGCAAAACCAACGTCGTGTGGAAGAGAAAAACATACACACTGAGGGAGATTTCTCTCAAAGGGTTTCTATACAAGAAATATGATTTTCCCAGTTGCAGATTGGCAGTAACAACTAGTAGAACAACGCATTTCAGGAGGGAGTGTGAGTTGCAAAGCAGTAGCCGAGCAAAGGAAGAGGGAGTTTCCAAGCCAAAGCAAATATAGCCACAGTTGGGCTCAGGGACCAAGACAGATTGGAGGGTGCCTCCAACTTATGTCATCTGGAAGGCAAGGATGTTATTCCCTCTAGATGAATATGGTCTAAAGCCTTATGCAAAGAGTGTGGTAGTTGTTCTTGCAGACCATCTCAAGGAGTACAAGAAGGAGATGGCTAAGGCTAAGAGGATGATTTTAGATGGAGTTCGGGATCATCTCGTCTCACATGTGGCAGAGTTGTTTCAAAGTTCTTCCGAGCAACAGAGGATGTACCTCCAAGAGACGTTGAGGAGCATGACGATGCAGAAGGACGCGAGCAAAGATGTCTTTCTCACGCGAATTCAGGGAGTCTGAGATCAGCTGGAAGTTATTGGGTCGGCACCTCAACCCATGGAGCTTGTACGATTAGGCACTGAATAGTGTCTCAGAGGACTGGCAGGTATTTATCAAGAGTATATTGGACCGAGATACCTTGCTAAGGTGGGACCAGATGTGGTCCGATCTGTAGCAGGAAGAGTTGAGGAGGGCTTTGATGAAGATCACCATCAGTAGCAGTAATAGTAAGGGCGTGAAGAGTAAGGAGGAGAATGTGGTCGTTGCATCTAAGGGTCCTAGTCAGGCACAGGGGGAGAAAAAGAAGAAGAAGAGAAGGACCAATGTAAGGTCAAGTGCTTGAGGTGTAAGAAACATGACAAAAAGAGGAAACATTTAACCTCGAACCTTCTTCCAAATGACAGTGTCATCAGTGACAACAAATGATAACAGAATCAACATGTTAGTAACCACCACCTTGCATTTAGATAAGCTCCCTAAAGAGATACGCAATACAGAAATGACTATAAGAGCGACATCGGAGGCAACAGTAGGACTAGAGGGCAAATGAGGTTAGTTGTAACATCAAGCCACAACCCTTTGTCCAAACCTTGAATGGTTGGTGAAATGACCCTGCCCTAGGATATACACTTCCTCTAAAAAGTCATAAGCTAACATACAATATTTTGTGGCGACAGGATAGAGCCCATAGTTGACAATAATCCCAAAGCCAAACCACATTAAACATCTGGGAATCAATTTGGTGCTAGGTTGTGCCCTAAATCACTGGTTGTTGTTGTCTTGTATGTAATGTGTTTAATCTTAAAACCTACGTTACCAGAAACGCCTAGCAAAATGGCTGGAAACACCGCTTGTCGAATCAAAAACAGATCCCCTCTCCTCATTTAACATTTCATTTGCGCACATTGCAGCTTGGAGCCAAAAGGGTCGGCAGTCATTGAAGACATTAGAGAGCTGGAGGAGTCGAGAGTCGAGAGCACTGTTCGTCGTCCGGTCAGAGTCTTGAGCTTGGAGGAGTCGTCGCCGGTCAAAGTCATTGTTTGAACTTGGAGTCGTCGTCGCCGGTCAAAGTCATTGTTTGAACTTGGAGGAGTCGTCGCCAGTCAAAGTCATTGTTTGAGCTTGGAGGAGCCGTCGCCAATCAGATTACAGCTTGGAGCCAGGAGGAGTGACAACTATGAATTGACAAGTCGTTGCTACTTGAAGACTAAAGTTGCTAGCCTCCGACTGCTTGAGTGGCACAAGGTATGTAACCTTGGCACTTGCATATTCATTGGAGATGGAATTTTTACTCCTGCTATCTCAGGTTATACTTCGCTTAATTTTGTCTTAATGTTTAGCTTTTTTAATATTCATTATTTTGTTTCATACACTTGGGTTAGTACTGTTCAACTGGATGCTAGTCATTCGAGTTGAAAAAATGATTCCATTGTTAACAGTTTTCACTTGCAAATATTGAGATCAACTCTCTTCTCGTCTTCTTGCAGCAGTTTTAGATTTCACTATGATTTGCAAATCTACTGATATGGGGGAACTTTATTTAATACAGACTTTTTTAGTCTTCAAAATCACTAGCATATAGAGCCCCTTGGAGTAGTATGGATATATCGCCTTTTGGACCAATTGCCACTTTAGTAGGAATCTGAGAGTACAAAGAGTGATGAAGAAGGGCAAGACAGAACTTCTTCCATAATGATAATAACAGATGACATTAATTTAGTTTTTAGGAAGTTTGCAAAATTGCTGAGTTGCAGCCTAGAATAGTAAATAGCACTGATAAATTAGTCAACACATACTTGGGATTTCAGTCTCTTGAAATCTAGGCATCATGTTCATACAAGCACAAAAGTAAAATGGTTTGTATTTACAATTGACGATATGATGCGGGTTTGATTTGCTAAGACAATCTAAGTTATTTGAAGTGTTTTTGCATTTTTTTAACTTTTTTTGAACAGTATGCACAATTGTGCATTATTTGTTACCTGCTTCGTATTTTTGCTTTGTAAGTCAATATCCATTTCATACTGGTTCCATTTCACCTCAAAATGTTGTGTTGGGTACAACAAATATTGGAGTGAAACATACTTTAAAACAGTGCCTGTAACATGCTATGGCTAGGGTCTGAAATCAGTAAAGCATACGAAGAAGAAATGTGACACTCATACACCATTGTACTATGAACTTCATTCATGCTCTGTGGGAGCCCCATCCATGCTGCCAGAGAGAAGTGCTTGTGAGAGCAAATGCAATTGGATTCATTTTGGTATCTCACTTATACTTTGATCAACTTACCTAGAGAGCTATCAAGGATTACATAGTTTTATGACGTGTCTTTCAAGATTTGAAGCAAAGTTTAAGCGTGTAATCCATATGCAATTAGATTCATTTTTGGATCTCGCTTATACTTTGATCAACTTTCCTAGAGAGCTACCAAGGATTACATAGTTTTATGACGTGTCTTTCAAGATCTGAAGCAAAGTTTAAGCATGTAATCCTCCTCAAACAATTTTAATATTACAAAGTTTCAATCCTTCTAAGCTTTTTGGAAGACCTGTCCATTTTTTTGTTTATTCTCTTATTTCAGTTTTTTGAATATTTATTGTTACTTATAGCATAAAACTCTGAAGGCAAGAACATTTGACTTCTGAATAAATCTTTTATTTATAAACATCCTATCATATCTTGCAACAGTTAAACTCTCCTTGCCTTTTCTCAGGCAACACTGAATGCTTGGAATGATTATCTAGTCATATCAAGAACATTAGTATATTTGTTGAAGCTCAAGTTTTTTTTTTCTTATTTAAATTCTTTGAATATTTCCTCTTCAATTATATCATAACACACTGCAGGCAAGAGCATTAGAATTATAAAAAACTTTTATTTATGAATATCCTTTCATATTTTGCAACAGTTAAAGTTGCTTGGTCTTTTCTCAGGCAATAGCATATGCTTGAAATGAATATCAAGTCATATCAAGAAATTTGTTTTATTTGTTGAAGGCTACAACACTGCAGTCTTTTGTCGATTGTTACAAGGTGTTTTAATTAGCATGGGAGCTTAATTTGTCAATTTTACTTTGCAGTTTCATTTACATCGTCATCATGGCAACTTCAAGTTCATCCATTCGTAAGGCAAGGAAAGTGAGTCATAAAATTGAATTTGCCCCTAAAGTTGATCCAAAGTCACCACTTTGGAAATATGTGATTGTTGTTAGGGATATCCAAAGAGGGAGATCATTGGCATGGGTTTGCAGTGGCTATAAAAAAGAGTATAAGGGACCATACACCCAGATTAAAGCACATTTACTTGTATTAAAAGGAAATGAGGTTAGAATATGCACTGGTCCACTTAAAGAGAATAGGACAGATGGAAATGGCTTAAAGAAAACAAAACTTGCAAAATATTATAAAGAACAAGAGAAAGTAGATGCTAAAGCAAATGAGGCATATCCTACCTCTCAATTCAAACAACCAACAAGGTTGGAAGCATCTTTATCAAAACCTCCACTTCCCTCTCATGGAATTGTCAACCTTGGTTCAAAGCGGTCTAATTTGGGACCACTTGAAAGAAGTTTTAACTTTTAATAATGATGCTTGAGAGATAGCAGAAGCATCCATAGGTCAATGCATTTATGAAAATGGTTTTCCCTTTAACCTTGTGTGATCTCCTTATTGGGAAAAGATGATAAAAGCAGTGAATGAAGCCCCAAAAGGGTACAAGAGCCCTGGATATGAGAAGGTCCGCACTACAATGTTGAGTGTTGAGAAGTTAAATTTGGAGGCTAAATTAAGCCCCATTCTAAATTCATGGACATTTCAGAAGTGTCCATCATTTGTGATAAATGGAAAGATCAAAGGAATAGGCCTTTGATCAACATGATTGTTCAGAGCCCAAACGAGGCAATGTTTTCGAAGGCAGTGGATTGTAACGGACAACTGAAAGATTCTCAATTCATTGTTGACATCTTGATTGAAACAATTGAATTGGTGGAGCCAGAAAATGTTGTCTAAGTAATAACTAACAATGCAACGGTGTGTAGAGTAGCAGATCTAATTATTGAAGGCAAATATCAACACATATTTTGGAATCCTTGTGTTGTACATTCATTGAATCTCATGTTGAGCAAGATGGGGAAGCAAATTGAGTGGATTCGAGTTATTTTTGAAGTGGCAAAAGAAATTCAAGCCTTCATCACAAACCACCACATGTTCCAAGGCATCTACAAGGAATTTGAGAATTTGGAGCTCCTTAGGGTACCTAAACTTTAAAGTTTATTTCATAAATTCTAATTTCTGACTCTAAATTCAAATGTGTAAATTAGATTATTAAATGTCATGATTCGTGAATCATAATCAATCAAATTATGATTTTTAATGTATTGAAACATTGGCAATTCGGCACTTGCAATTTGTCGAGACTTGTTTTGTTTCTCACATCATAGTCTTAACAAGATCTATGCAGGTGAAAGAAGCATTACGATCAATGGTATGCAGTTCTCTTTGGAATCAATAGAGGCAATCGCAATATGAAAGATCACAAGTAGTGAAAAGATTGATTGTTGATGATGGATGGCAAGATAGGGTGAAGTATCTCTTGGCATTTACTAACCCAATTGTGGATTTGCTTCGCCTGTTTGACCCAAATATGCCTAATTTGGGAGAGATGTGTATGAGGGCATTGATTCCATGATAGAGAAACTAAGGGTGGCTATAAATGCCATGGAAAAAGACCCGGATGAATTCTTTGAGAAGTAAAAGATATATTAACCAAAAGGTGGAACAAGATGACCACCTCACTGCACCTTTTGGCCTATGTAGTAAATCCAAAATATTATGTTGCAGAGTTGCTAAGTGATCCAGAAAGAACCGCACCAAACAAAGACCCGGAAGTCTCACAAGGATTTTTTTTTTAAACCTTTTAGAAAGTTTTTTGTAGATCCTGAAATTGGGATTCAGATTTGTTCATAGTTTGTTCATTTTGTGGGATCAGAGGGTTGGGGTGTTGATGGTGATTGTATGCGAGACAAGACCAGATTAAATCCAATTGATTGGTGGAACTACTAAGGTGGGGAACTTCCACATATCCAAGAATTGGCCATCGGAATCTTGTCACAGGTTGCTAGTTCCTCTTCAGCAGAAAGGAACTAGATTACATATGGATTCATCCATTTGGTGAAGCAAAATAAATTGAGCTCCAAGAAGGCTAAGGAATTAGTGTATGTTCATTTGAACCTTCACCTTTTGTCACACAAGAAAGCCGAATACAACTTTGGGCCCACCAAACTATGGTATGTGGAACTAGAGTTGTCCGAATTGGATATGATGTTGAATGTCAGGGTTCATATGACTTTGTTTGAAAAAGAGGACCAATAGTTCGATCTTCAAGTGGACATGGCAGCTATGTTCCCACTCCTGGAGAGAATGTAGTTCTTAGTGACATGAATGAAGACATATTTAATGATATGTAAATGTAATTTATGATGGTGTTTTAAACTCTTGAACAATGAATATAGAATAACATAATATGCCATACGAATTACGATTCAAGAATAATGATAGTCTGGTAGTGATAGTTCATTTTGTGCTTTGTACAATCACTATGTAGTGTGCTTTATTAATTTTGGTGATGATGTTGTAACATGCCATGTTGATGATTGAAATTTGAAACAGAAACTTGATGATATGTTGAATCATGAATGTTATAATAATCATTAATGATGTTGACAATGTTTACGTTAAAATTGATGATGATGATAGATGATAATTGATTATGTATTTTTAGATATAGAATGTAGATTTTAAAAGATGAATGGCAATATGAAATTCTTATTTTGTTATATGTGTGTGTGTATGCGTGTGTGTGTGTGTCGTTTCCTTGCCGTGTTGTATGATGTATCCATGTTTTTTGAAAATTTGTCGTATCCATTTCAAACCCCGTATCTATATCAGTTTCAGTGCAACTTAGCTTTAAAAAGTGGTGATGTTATGAAAAAATGAAAAAGAAGTTATTAATATCAGAAAAAGTAGTTATAATTATCATTCTTTAATAAAATTATATATCTCATCTAATATATCTAATTCTAAATGCGTAGATTGATTCTGAAAAAAAGGCATGCACTAGTTATGCAAAGAGAGTTCCACAAAGAGACTCACTCTGAAAACATTCTGGTAACTGGATAGAAGAAAAGATTAGCAGTTCTGCACTGTCCAAATACATCCTCATTGCCAGGTCATTATTATTTGCCTCCTTTAAAAGCTTCGCATATGACTTCTGACATCTGATAATTTTGCACATAAACAAATTAATGCCCTTATGCAACATTCATGAAATACATGGCACCTTTACAAGCAATTTCAAGTGGTCAAAAATAACTGACACTCAATATTCCACCAAACACATACCTTTCATCATCTGTTGGAAAGAAATAGAGACCTATGTTGTCACCTGTAGGGGGTTCTTTATTGAACCGTTGTGGCCATGCATTACACCTCTGTACTTGCTCCAGGTGCAGCTGTGGACTGAATCTTTCTGCCATTTCATAAACCTTTGGAGATGCTGTATTTGATGGATGTGCATGTATTCCATTATAAACACAATGTCCACAGACACTACCCGAAACTTCGAAAGCACCCCTTTCAACAAAACAAACATTGGAAGCAATCTTATGAGAAATTTGAATTTCAAAGGATGATATCTTCTACACCAACTCAAAAAGAATCACATGATATGCACATCATAAAAATAAGGCACAACTCAGAGAGTTGTATATCAGGCATCCACATAAACAGATTACATCTTACTTGAATAATAAGATGTATCTACTTAAATCTAGATACATTATAGAATTTAGAATTCCTTTAAATGAAAGCTCAAAAATAACCTATAATTTCTTTATAAGATATATTACGAATAACATCTTTTAATTCCTTTACATGAAAGATTACAAATAACATCTAAAGAGTAGATTCGTACTTCCATAAAAACCGAGACTGGGGAAAATGTGGAAGATGTGTTACACTGGATATGTCCATAGAGGATGGCAAGCTTCCTGGTGTACCAGCTCTTTCCCACAGATAAGATGGATCATTCTGCATTACAGATGAAGATGACAAATTTATTTCCAAAGACCTTGTCATGGAATGGGCCATCGCTGCTGCTACCCCGCTCTCTTGACGGAAATTTATAGGGGCAGGAGTAGATGTTACAGGCTTTACACAATTATCTTCTGTATTAAATAGAGTTTCAGAATGCTCGTTAGAGGGTCTCCGAGCTCCATAATGCAAGCCCACTGCATTTGCATCTAGCGTCTTTCCTTTTACATACAGCGGCAAAGTAGTTTCTTGAATGATGCTATTATCACTCTTGCCGGCTCCTTCATTTACAATATTTTGCTTAGCCTGAAAAGCTTTGTCAGCAGAACTTGACAAAACTTTATCTGCATCACAATCATCATATTTTAAAACATCCACAAGAGTTGACCTATAAATTAGTATTTGATCTTCCTCCTAACCATTATTAACTACTTTAGCAGCAAGAACCACATCAAAACCTTTCAAGAACATCTGATTTAAATTTTCGCATTAAAATGAAAGGAGCATCATCGACTGGTCTGACTATATACCCTCTCTAGTGATATTTACCAAAAAAACACAAAAAATAAAAAGCAAGCAAATGAGTTGTTTTCATGCATATACCTATATCATGCTTCGTTATCATGCTATTATTTTCTCCTGAATTAAGCTGATCCGGAAAAGGAGCCACTATATCAGGTAGACATCCAGTGGATGGTTGGTTAATGCTTTGACAATGCAAGGTTTTCATCTGAACTTTCTCAACACTAGCAACATTACTCTGCCCCTCAGTTCTAGGAATAAAAACCACATTGCTTGATGCCGATATTTGGTGGTCATCATGAACTGAATTTGACCTTTTGAAAACATCATTAAGAGATATGGGGTCATTACAATCATTTTTATCCAATTTCAACTTCTTACTTGACGAACCTGTAGACTTCACCTTTGGCATTATCTCTCTACCATGCTCTTTTTCCACTTCCAGAGAACTTGAATCTTTTGTATTGTTAACCAGCTCAAACCCCTCTGTATTTCCCTTCATCAATTTTGCACTGTTTTTAGTTATTTTCATGTCCTTCCTACTAATAGCTGGTAGCAAATCCTTTAATTTGTTTTTCTGTTTCGCTTTTGATTCAGAGAGGTTATCACATAATGATGACTTCCCACTCCCACTTCCACCCTCTTTGCTGCCTTTAGAGGTTCTCTGTTCTCTAGCTGAAGCAGCTGGCTTGGAAGAAAGCAGAAATGGTGGTAATGGATCCTGAGATTTGTCTAATGACTTCCTCTTTGAGACAGATGATGAAAGAGCTGATGACACCTGTGCCATAGAGGAAGATGATTGTTGGCAACATAATGTGTTTGACGTGTTGTCCTTACATAAGAATCTCTGGGAACTGCCCTTATCCTGCAACAGGATGGTACTTCCACAATCAACCTTTCCTGTTTGAGGAACATTTCGTGGACCATCTCTTGAATGCAAACAGATATCTATCTGTTGTGATACCGCACAAATATCACCCTTATCTGCCTCTGATGCCACTAATGAGCTATCCCTTTGCAATAAGGATTCTGTATTAGAGCTCTCGACTGCTCGCTTCTTGCTAACCGGAATAGAATCTGTGTCTTCTGTTTGACGTTTATTAGATTCAGCATGTGATTGTTTAACCAAGCGCTGAGATGACACAAGAGCAATCTTTTGTGTCCTAGCTTTCTGCTTCGACTTACATTCAACACAATACCAAACAGCATCTGGATCATGCCAACTCTGCATGCAATAGCTGTCAAACAAGAAAAACACATGTGAACCCATCAAAACAGAGAGATAAAAGGAGTATCAAAATTAGAACATATCAGCCCAATATGAAGCCAAGAGTATGGTTTTAAAAGCAACAGTTAGTATGGACAGAAGTAAACATAATTTATGACTTACAATTTTTCTTTAAAGCAAAATGCAAACAGACACTGCTTTAAATGAAGTATATACTATAAACTACAAGTCATAGTAACTTTCTTGAAAATAGAACATTTGTAGAAACCAAGAAACGTTCAGTCATTAAGTTGCTAAAAACATACAAATGCTCAGCTATGTCATTGCACTGATTGCAAGTAGCAAGCAAATCTGTGAAACCCTGGTCGCCACAAATAGCACAGACCTTCACCTGCACACATTGAGATCCATAAGTTGTTGGACCATACACACCTGGCAATACATCTTCATAGCAAGTTAAATTGTGTCAACTATCCAAAGAAAATGTTGGCAGCAGAAATTCCCAATAAATGTAACCTCGATCAAAAAAAAGTAAACTACTAAGGAAATAATAGAACCATATCCCCATAACCAGGCACCAAATTCGTCTATCTTACCATCAACCTCGTCCTAATTTGCAGACACACAATTCACATGCCACATTATAATAAAAGCCTATAGGTGAAAAAACGCCTCATGCAACTGACTAATTAGGGTATGCCTTGATCTTTCTCCAGAATACAGGCATTTAAACTGTCCAAAAATAAATAAATAAAACTAAATTTTTAAATACACATATCTCTCTTTTCCTCTATGGGAGTAACGTACATGAATCTCATATAATATCAAACATCATCAATGTAGCTAAACATGTGTCAAATCAGCATGAACAAAAAGTGTTGGAAATTACCTGATCAAGAACAGAATGCAAGATGAAAATCAAAACTACAATTACACAATTTTAGACAAATGGAAACTTCACACACACACACATAGAAGAGATGAAATACACATGCATACTACATTATGACAGCTGTACAATTTCTCAATTCCCAAACCCTAGCTATGGAAAACCCTAAGATCTAGAACAATCTAGCATCAACACGAGCAAATCCTCCTTGGCTCCAACACTTATCTGACCACAAGTGTCTAAAACATATCCTTCTCTCGTCCACCTCAAGCATATGCAGTAGCACCAAGGTTTCCAAAACCCTGGTTGTCTTCTCTCACAAGAGTTACAATCACAATGCTTCTTTGCAATCTAGGGTTTATTACAAACCCTAGCTTCCTTGCCTTCTTTTAGAGGAAAACTCTAACTCTAAAGAACACTTGAACTTCTACAAGAATTCAAGCACTGTACAATCACAATGTTTCTTTGCAATCTAGGATTTATTACAAACTCTAGCTTCCTTGCCTTATTTTAGAGTGAAACTCTAATTCTAAAAAACCCTTGAACTTCTCTAAGAATTCAAGCACTACAAGACAGAAAAATACAATGAAGAATACATGAGAAGAGTGAGAAAGACAGGTTGACAACTTCACTCCACTCCTCACATCTCCAATACAATTGTGTGAATGAATGAATCAAAGGAGCACTCTCTTCTTTATTTATATAAGGGAGGCCACCATGATACAAAGATGTGTCAACTCTCCTCCTCCATGAGCTTCCAAAGCCCCAATGCTCCTCTAAAGCCACATACTCCTCAAAGCCCACCACAACTACATGGCAACTCCCACAACCCAAGCATTCTCATGTCAAGACAAGCTTCCATGCCAATAACAAAATGTGCCCATGCCATCTATAGCTCCACACCATCCTCTGAGATGCCCAACACTTCTCCAAAGCAAGGCATCCTCCAAGCATCCAACCAAACTCATGAGCCAACTACATGAAAAAAGACATCAATCTCCATAGGCCTACAATGCTCGAGAGAAGAATGCCATATAATCATCCATATAAGTTCTAGAAAACAACAAATAAGTCACTCCTCAGAATGTATACTCGCCCTCAAAGAAGATCTAGGGGCTCCTACATGCCTCCCACAATGTCTAAGTAAGCCATACCAACAATTTGTATATTCGAATAGATTCTACAAGACAAAGGCTTATTTATTTCTCATCTCGTATACTCTTAGATCTAATTCTTCTCCAACTTCTAAATTACCTCTAGAACAGAAACCTCCACACTCTCTTCAATCACAAAAGGACAATTTTTTTAACTACAACAATTCACATCATCATTGAACTCCACTAGCCCTCTCACCACAGTCTTCTATTGTGCCGGAATGTACACAGTCTTCTATTGTGCCAGAATGTATATCATGTCGCCATGGAAGTCTCATTGTATCCAACAAAAATACCCTTATATTCTAGGTTCCAAGCATCATTCGCTTCCCTTAAAGTACATGAATATAAACTAAACAACCAACTCCATGAAAATGTCATGCATTTGGTTTCACAACACTGAGTAGTGATTGCCTCCTCTAGTGTCACACTAGACTATTACAACAAGACTTTGGAATGTATGGAATAATGGGCATCCTAGGATGCTCAAAGGCACATCAAAACCTGTAATTGTGAGACAAGAATCAACAATGCGTCTTAAGAAATGCTACAGGAAAGGATGCCAGCTATATGTTATTCATGTACTAAAATCAAAGAAGAAAGTCGCCAAGCATTCAAAGGAAGTTTTAGGTACTGTAACAGTCTCCAAATCTGAAGAAAATCAGTATTGTCCACAAACTCCTGAATTTGATGAAGATAATTACTGGTCTAGAATGGTAGTTCATCTGGAAGCTCATGATGTATGGCAATTTGTTGTTTCTGGAGACACATCTACCAACAAAGCTAAAAGCCTAAAAGGTACAATACGAAAGCCATGAATGTCATTTTTAATGTTCTTCCAAATCCCGTAAAATCAAAAGTTTTTCAATGCTCAACAGCCAAAATTCTATGGGAAATGCTCCATAATCTCTACTCAAAGAAGCATTTAGATCAAGATGTAAATGTTGATAATCATGTGGATCCTAATATTAAGGAATCAAAAAGGGATGCTCTTAAAGAAGAAGATGAAGAAATGACTGAAATCGAATTTCAAAATGAAGTTGTCAAAGTTATAAAGGAACTCAAGAGTGAAAAGGAAAGGGCTAAATTTCTGGAAGTAGAACTAAAGATAGCAAAAGGACATGTCGAAGACTTAATAAGAATCCGAGGAAATTATTATCAGCCTTAGAATCCAGTTAGAAGAAGCCAGAAAAGAAGAGTCAGAGAATCATACACTCAAAGAAGAAGTTGCTCTATTGAAACTCCAAGTGTAGGAAGCAGAGCAGAAAGAATATGATTTGGCAAGTCAATTGAAGGAATCTGGTAAAAGGTACGTATCTGAAGTTAAACAAAAGCAAAAGGAACTGAATATAACTATTGCAGAAATAGACAGGCTCGGGAAGGAAAATGGAAGGCAGAAGGAACAGATACAAGTTCTCAATAGAGAAGCAGAAAAGGTCACTCTTCTAAAGCTACAAATAGAAGAAGCAGAAAGAAGAAGACAAATTTTGAAAATTCAGTTTCAAGAACACCTTGCTCAAAAGCAAGAAGAACTCGGCGTAGCCCTTAATGAAGTCAACAAGTTCAAGGAATGGCAAAACAAACATTTGCAGGTTATTGAAAGGACAGATCAAGAATTGCCTCAACTGAAGATGAAGGCAGAAAAAACAAGAAAGGCTCCATGTGACGAAGGCACAAGTTCCAAGATTGATGAGAAGATTGATCAAGATGAAGAACCGAAGAAGCTTAAGAGTGTTGCAGTTCCAAAGGATGATGCTAAAGCCATCAAGGACAAACAACAACAGACTACACCACCGCCTCCGAAGAAGAATGAAGATAACTCATCCAAGTACGCTCGTTCACTTAATGGCTATTGTTTTTCATGTACTAACTATGGACATATGGCTAGGAATTGTGAAGTTGTTGACAAGTACAATCATCAAAGACCACCACCTCTTAAGAAGAATGAATTCAGACAAGATAACTCATCCTGGTACGCTCATTCATTTAATGGTTAATGTTTTTCATGTACTAACTATGGACATATGGCTAGTGATTGTGAAGCTTTTGAGAGGCACGATCATGATCCACAAAATCCTAGAAGCAAGTTTGCAAGATCACAAGGGAGGTTCCACGATGATTTTGTCAATAGAAATTACATGCCAGATGGGCCAAACATTGAATGTTTCAAATGCCATAACTATAGCCATATAGCTCACGATTGTACGTATCAGATGAAATCCTCTTCTATGTATGACATTGAATGTTTCAAATGTCATAATTACAGACACATAGCTCGAGAGTGTAGATACAACCCTGATAAGGAATGTTATAAATGTCATAACTATGGAGTCTGGACACATAGTTCGTCACTGCAAGTACAAGATGGAAACAACCATGAATGAAAAGCTTGACAATGGGAATAAGAAGGTTTGGAAAAGAAAACAGTATAATATGAGCAAGAAGAGCAAGGGAAGAAGGTCTCAACACTCCTGCTCTCAGGTTTCGTGATGAAAAAAGCTCATGATGAGTCAGAAGATGCATCCAACGATGACCAGAGTCAAGATGGGCCAGCCGAAGAGTTGGGTGATACTGTATTTTGAACAAATCTAGCTTGTTGAATCCTTGAATATTGAAGAGGGGGAGTCTATGAAGTAATATGTGGCATAGGTCTACAATTGACAGATAGGGAGCATGGATAGAACAACAGCTTCAAGTCAAATATGCCAGATCCATAACAATTTTAGGGGGAGATGAACACTAATAGGATACAAGTCCGCAATGATCAATCATCAGAGTATTCGCATTAATAACAGGTTAGCACTACAGATCAGCAGATGGTTATCATATTCACCAAAGGCAATCCATGACAGGGGGGACAAGTCACAGTAGTAAGGATTGAGTAAAGTACTTTGAAGGAAGACAGAGGAAGGCTTCTCGTCAGGGGGAGCACGAGTAGGTCACAGGCCCACAGGAAGTAGGAATATTCTCTGGGGGTTAACACTTTTCCATTGATGTCAAAAACGGAGAGAAAAACCTAAGAAGGAGATGAAGCATGAAGCCAAGAAGAGTTGTACTCGCAAAAGGAGTACGTGTGTTGCCATCAATGACAAAAGGGGAGATTGTTGGATGGTGTTGTCGTTGATGTCAACCCCTGGGATTAAATTGGGTTTGACTTTGATTATAACACCAATCATTGATGTCAAATTGATAATGAACACTTCTTATAATTGTCTAGATTACATCAAGTTGCAAGCTCCACTGTTGGATGGTTGAAAACCCTAGTCCTAGGGTTTGGGTTCCCTAGTCGATGGTTGCAATTTGGACAGGGATGAGCAATTATCAGATTGTGCAGTTGTCAGTTGATTTGGTATCATTGATAGTCAGGGTTTGATGTGCAACATAGTGCAATGATCAGTTTGAACAGCATTGTGCAGTAATCAGTTTGGACAGTATTGTACAGTGGTCAGTGATCAGTTAGAGCATCGTTGTGCAGTAAGGCTGCCAATATTAGTGTAGCAGCTTCTTCTTTACAGCAGTCTTATATTGATTCAAAGCACAGGGGGATCCAGTCTGAAAACTGTGAAACGTGGTCTGCCTATTGATTAGGGTGGTAGGGTGGTGCAAGGCAGGTGATTGGAGTCACCTTCAGGTTGTGGCCTGAGAACACTTCACGAAAGCGGGGTGGTGTTAGGGCAGGTCATAGCCTGCATTGGGCATTGTGGCGCCCTTTCAGTGGGGGTTGATAAATTACAGGACGACAAAGCATCCTTCCAACAACAACTAGTAAACCCTTTCAGTGGGGGTTGATAAATTACAGGACGATGAAGCATGCTTCCAACAACAGCTGGTAAACAAAGTGTTTGGGCACTCGTCAGGTTGCGACCTGACTCACAGGGCATCGAGGCATCCTTCAGGTTGCAGCAGGTTAATAGGGTGTAGAAGCGTCCTACAGGTTGAAGCCTGTAAATTAGGGGGTTGGAGCCCACCTTAGTTGGAGTTGTAAATATTGATTCCCCCACGCCCCACCCCCCCACTCTCAGTATTTCCAATATCGAGAAAGCTAGGATCAAGCCAAAGAGGAACACCAAGAGTTAAGTATGTGAGAAAGTGGAAACGAAAATGAACCCGAAAAGTCTAAAAAGAGACGAGGACACTAAAATAAGTGGAAGTTGGAAGCCTATTTTACAATTCACATCTTCAAAACAAACAATAAAAAAATATGAATGTAGGAATTGATTCTTACAGCCAACTAGGGTAAATAAGCCAACATAGGTTGCTAGTGACTTTGTACTTCTATATTTAAGAGGCCATTTAGATATATTTTTCCTTTGAGCTTCAAACTCTCTCGAGGACGATCCACTAGTATGGATCGAAATGTTGAAAAAATAAGAAAATATAAAACACAAATCCACTCCATAAATCTCTCATGAACTACTACATAAACATGTTCTATGAACTCAATTATTATTATGAAATTTAATGACCACAAGCATATATTGGGCCTATGTTATAGTGGAGGCAGTTGTGCACCTCCAGTTGGTTTCTTCCTCTTGAAGAGGCAGAAAGGTGTGTTCCTAGCCTTCTCTCCTAATAATCAAGGAAATGATATGCCAAATGGCTCCTAAAATAACCCTTGGGACAAGTACCATGGACCACAAGCATATATTGGGCCTATGTTATAGTGGAGGCAGTTGTGCACCCCCAATTGGTTTCTTCCTCTTAAAGAGGCAGAAAGGTGTGTTCCTAGCCTTCTCTCCTAATAATCAAGGAAATGATATGCCAAATGGCTCCTAAAGGAACCGTTGGGACAAGTACCATGGACCAATGGATGCATGTTACTCTAACAACCCCTAAATCATCAAATGCATTCAATGTTTGATATGGACTTAGGAGGGAATGAGAATGAGTTTATTCCCATCAAATACCAATGAAAGTTGCCTCATGGAATGTTTGGGATTTAGTAGACCCTAGTAGAAAACATGCGACTTAAAAAGTTATGAAAATTTTCAAAGATGATGAATTTTCAATTTAGAAATTGTTGTCACTTTTCACTAAGGACCTTCTCTATTTTCGTCCAAGTTGTTATTTTCTCAATAGTCATCATAAAGGAAGTGGATGTGCAACAAAGCTAATTGTCATCTAGTGCATCAATGGTTGTTGGGTGAGGGATGATCCACTCAACACCTAGTGTGAGCTTTGTTTAACATGGATCGCCCTTCCTTGGTCTCTTCAATACATGTTCATCTAATGATAGGGATGAAAGGGTGGATTTTTTATACAAAGCTTGTTGTTGGTCCTACTTTCTCAAGGGAAAGGGGTGAATGGAATGCTTTGAAAACCAAGCTAGGCGTGTTTGATCCAAATATGTTCAACCATGACAATAGAATTTTGGTTTGCTTGGTCCAATCTACTAAGGGAACCAACCAAACCGAAAAAGTGTTAGACCAAGATATTTCTCTAAGCAAAACACCATCAATTTTAATTAATCTACAACCAAGGTATGCAAGGATTGGAGGAAGCCACTCTATCAAATGATCGACCTATCATTTGTTATTCCATGGGATGTGAGGAGGGGGTGGATCAACAAGTGTTGCACAAATCCAAATTCATATTAAATGTCTCACCCTAAAAAACCAAGTTGAATCATGTGTGATAAAAGAGGGCAGAACCCTCTCCGACACTAAGAGTTGATGAAGACTGGATTCCAAAATTGTAAGATACCATCATTCAAACAACAGCCTTCCTTCACGGCTATGATCTTTAAAACATTCTCATGTCACAAGAACAATGTAAAGAAATTAAGGATGATTTGGAGAAATATGTGCATCCGCTACATAATAGCGTTTACAATAAGGAGAAGCCAACCTAAGTTGCCAAGTTTCCTCACTTTCTAAAAGTACAAACAAGTTTTATTTGAGATTACTTCATTCTAGACAATGACAAAGAAATTTGAGAATACAAGGATTGGGCTCGAATCCCTTATCTAGCACCAAGCACCATTGATCTAGATATTGGAAAATGCTAGAATGATAATGAGACTCTAAACAAACAATGGAACCGACCAGGTATCTCATAATACCTAGAGCATCTCAAAATAAAGTGCCCCTTTATCTCTATTCTTCTCATTATGGTTGAGCTAACATAATCTATCCTTCTATGGAATCTAGGGATAAACATCCACCTTAAACTAATGGAAGACCACCCTAAACTGGCTTAAGTTGATCCTAAGCCCATGCATCTAGTGACGTCGCTAACAGGGCCAAATAATGACATTATCCCTATGCTCCAAGAGATGCTCTATATAAAAGGCCCTCCCCAATAAGGGTGATACATGTGACCTAGATGTACACTATAAATATCTTCCTTGGTAATCTCACTCATCCCCTAAATAATATGCAAGGCATGGCCAAAAATATCTAAAAAATACATACACATAATAATATGCAAGGCATGGCCAAAAATATCTAAAAAATACATGCACTGAATAATATGCAAGGCAATCCATCAAAATATCAATCGCCTGGAGGAAACAAGAAACCTATGAGAACCAACATCGACTCTCCCTAATAGAGAAAAGGGGAGATGTGCAAACTATGCAACGACTTGCAAAGAGTGGCAGGCAACTCTTAGAACTATTTTCCAACTTCGACAAACATAGAAACTAGTCAACAAAAATAACACAACCTTGCTCAAAATGTAAGACTAAGTAAAAAAAGTTTCTAGTCAATTGTGTCAAGGACAAGATCCTACAGGTTATCCATCACAAATTAATGCTAAAGCTCGAGAAAAATGTAAATTTAGTAAGCTAGAAGGGAACATAAGCATAACCAAAAGTTGTTTACTACATCAAGTAGAACAAGTTATGCCATAAATGTATATCTAGTCTCTCCATCCCTTGTTAATCTTATAGCCATGGAAAGAGTGAGGGGAAACCTTTTCGATTAAAAATTGTGCTTTTATCTATTAATGGGAATATAAACATTCTAAGACATAGGGCTTGTAGAAACACTATCAATGAAAAAGTAAAAAGACAATTGTTGAACGATTAAAGCATAATATTTTTCAATTAAGATTCATCGTTATAAACTAATGCAACAAATAATAAAAAACAATTATTCATTGATTCATGTACTTAAGGAAATAAAGGCATAACAATGAGGTCAACATTTAATCACATGGTCAACTTTAAAAATAATAATAGAAAAACTTTATTTTATATCCAAAAATGGGTAGATTGAAAAAAAGGGAAAAAATCAAAAATTCACATGCCTTACCATTATTGTTGGTCTTGATAGAGACATTTATTTTATGTAATCACAATTTTTTCCGTTAGTCATTTCCCAGAGGACCCCAAGAAATATAGTCTTCGTGTTTGCTTGAAACACAATAGAAGCAACCTATCAAACAAAAACAAGAAACAAGAAGTAAATATTATAAAGTTTGAATTTTAAACACTAGTGCAAGTAAGAAGAATCTAAAGATGAATAATGATAAACAATAAATAGCCATTTTTAAAACTTGATTAATTTTGATTTCATATGTGTGTGTGTGTCTATGTGTGTATATCTATGCACACACAAAAACCCTACCATTTACAAGCATTGAAGAGTTAACTTCAAGACAATGACTTTAAAGCTCATTTCTTGACCTAGACTTGTACGTTGAAAAATCTAAGGTTTACACTGCATACCATCCCTGAAAGGAGTAGAAGTGCTTGAGGGCTTTCCACAAGATATGCTACTTGGAAGAAGATCGCCTAAGATATATTAAAACTCTGACAAGACATTTCATTATGTTAAAAGAATGCCCTTACTAAAGGTAACATATATCATCCTTGGAGGTAATGTGAGATTTAAACACAAGGAGGGTTTTCCTCAAGATATGTTACTTGGAAAATGATCACCTAATATATAATTCAAACTCTAACAAGACATTTCATTACTTCAAAAAACAGCCCTTACTAATGGTAATATATATCATTACGGTAATGTGAGAGTTAAACATAAGTTGACAATGATTCTAATATGAGGTTGATGTCAAAATATAGAGCGAGTGATGTTGAATTGCAAGGACAACAAATTTAAAACATAATAGAACAAATCAACAAAAACACAAGGCACAATAGAATCCATTTGCATCAAAAACTTACCATAACTAATTTTCGGTGTGTTATGGACCTAAGAAATGGAAAGAAAGTAGTAAATAGTCAATTTCTATGCAATGAAACAAATTCAAACGAGCCCTGAAAACTCAATAACAACCTATATCAACATGCAATGAGAAGCCATGGTAAAAGAGAAATAGTATAATAGATTTATATTATTTCAACGAAATTTAGAGTATTTTCTACTTTCGAAGACTTAAACCAACAATTTAACAAACTATAGTTGCATAACTCCTTGAAAAGAAACTTGCTGAAAATAACAAAAACAAAAAACAAGTGTTAAATATAAAAATAAAAATAAATTTTAAAATTTTAAAAATAAATAAATAAATAATAATAATAATAATTCAAATGGGCCTTAAAAACTCAATAACAACCTATATCAACATGCAATGACAAGCCATGGTAAAAGAGAAATAGTATAATAGACTTATTATATTATTTCAACAAAATTTAGAGTATTTTCTAATTTCGAAGACTCAAACCAACAATTTAACAAACTATAGTTGCATAACTCCTTGAAAAGAAACTTGTTGAAAGAAAAAGAAAAAAAAAAGTAATTAACTCCTGTATATATCTAAGATTATAGAGAATTTCATGAGAATGTATGGATGTTGAGTTCAAGCCTAGGTGACCTTAAGCTTCATATGAACAATTCACCTCACCAATGTGTCCAATGCATCCCCAATCTATGGGCTACGAGCTTATTTATAGCTATTATTCTCACTTTTTCTTCAACCGTTTGGATATGGGATAGATTCTTTTACATGGTAAACTATTTTCCATTTAATATTTGCCTTCATACCGAAAGTTCTCTTACACTAAGGCTACCAAACAATATTTAATGCCTCCTGTGATACCTTTGAACATTCCAAATTCATTCCATTTCTTGTTGGGCATAAATGTTGGAGCTCTTCTTTAAAGCAGCACATTGACTTTATATGATTTGGCAACGCACCCTTCTTAAATTGCATTCTCATAAAGCAATCAGTGGAGGGCATTGAAACATTTATAACCCTTCCATAGGACCATCCATATTTTGTTCAAAATTAATTATCTAAACATTAAGAATCGAGGCCTTGGCAACTCGATTTTTTAAGACTAAATCCCTCTTTGAAAGTTTATTCTTGTTTTCTAGACTTTCAAAGAGCTTTTGACTCTGCCCACAAGGAGGCATTACTCCACAAACTAAGAGACATTGGCATCTCAGAGACCCTTTTGCTAATCATCATGCATTTACATGAGTCAGTCCTTGCTCGTTTATGCATGACACACGAAATCCTCATTACATAAGCACACCCATGATGGTGATGGTTGCCTTCTACACCATGTCTTGATTTCTATCTTGATATTTCTAGATAGTGTGGTACTTCTAACCACATCCCAGGTGAATTGCAAAAACAGTTGAAATCCCTGGCCCTTTATTGTGATCTCCATCAATTAATGATTAAAATAGGTAAAACCAAGATCTTGATCTTCAACACATTGAAGAAAGATCCTCGTTGATCACCATTTCTTTTTCAAAGGAGAAGAGATCAATATAACTAGCACAATATGTATCCAGGGATACTATTCACAAGACTTCGCTTCAGTTTGCAACGTGTGCTTCAACCTTAGATTAACAAGGGCTATGGTTCCTTGGTTTTCCTTGAGAGACAGTGTCTTCCAAATCATTTTTAGGACATATCGACCAAGATGTCACTCACTGACACTCTTTTCTGCCCCACAGTTCTATATGGCTCTAAGTTTTGGGAACCTAATTTATTGAAGTTTGATTGTTCTTCAGCACAAAGTACTAATCATCCTCATTCACCACAACATGCAATGCAAGCAAACAATTCCTCAACCTATCATTCTTGAAGAGTTTGGAGCATACCACTTCCAACTGGAAACAATGTTTGGTCCCATCTATATTCTACATAATGTTTGAAGCTTCATTGATGCAAGGAATGGGTGCAATTGATATCCATGTTGGTACACTAAAGTCTCATATCTCCTTGCTTCAATTGATATTATGATGGACCAGCTTCCTCCATTTGGATATTCCTTGTGTGCACCTAACCACCTCTTACCAACCAAACAAGAGATGAATAAAATTACCCAAGAGGATATCTATAGTAAATTTGTATAGGTCACTAGGATAAATCCTCTTATCAAACCAACAAGTGATGAATAAAATATCCTCAAGGTGGGTTACATCCAAAGATGGCTCTTTATGTTGTGCACTTCTTGGTGATCAAAGAAAGACCCATTGTTTAGCCCCATTACATGCTTCACATTTGGATGCACACCCATCCAATCCCCTTGGAATAGTTTAGAGTTAGCTCTCATATGCCAATGAGTGAAACTGAACACAAAACTAACCGATCAAACAAGATCTGTTGACTGTTCCATCTTTGATAGATTGAGATGGAGGTGCATTTCATCTTCTGCTTCCCCATTTATCATGATATTTATGGGAGATTCCATCGCAGGTTCAAGGTCATCTAGTCCCTCTCCAATTTCTTCTGATACTTAAATCATAGATGTCTATCCTATTACATCCATGAGGCCCTTAGACTATCCACATTCTCTAAGCTCCTCTTCCACCAGATCCTATTAAGTAGATTACATCCCTCTTTATGATGCTTCCATTAGTTAGGTTCACAAAGAGACAAATTGATAAGAGCATTGTCTCGAACTCCAAATTTGTGCAAACCAGAGGAACCATCTCCCTCCCCAAAGAGCTCAAGGACATTGCCAAACCCAAACTCTTGCCAACAAGCAATTGAGGTCACAAAGACACCAGTGGTGGGTTACTTCTTCCAAACATGAGCACAACAAAGAGTCTAGATCTTCCCCAACTCTCCCTCAAGCCACCATTCTATTGAGTTTTCTTCCTTCGACCTTGAGTGTTAGGAGAGATATATCTAGTGGATCACAAGACCTAGTGCCTGACTCCTTTCCACTCTTGCTCGCATTTAGAATCGAGGGCTTTTCCATATTTTATTATATAGACATTTATGTTACTAACTTATTTATTGTTCTTTACATAGGATACCTTTAGGTACTCTTTCTTGTATCAACACATTGTACTCAGGAATCCCATTAACCTACTTTTGAGGTAGTTTATTAGACATTAATATGATTATCTTACCTCATCTTATTATTGTTAAAATTTATATATTACCAACAAGACAAAACATTTTTATCCATCACTTATTCCATTTTAACACAATCGCAAGGTACTTTTGTCACATTTTAACACAATTGCAACATACTTTCCACTAACTTTTTTACATGCCAAGACCAGTTTATTTAGAACAATAAACTCATAAGTGTCCTCAAGTTGATCATTATTCTCACCTCCATGTTTGAAAAAACTTTTCTCATTACTACAAAATATTATTACAAGAGACATTAATAATTTTGGATACTTTCCACATCTAGAAAGAAAAATTTAAAATTGGCCTCTTTACCAATGTTCTAATGGCCAAAATCCATGTTGAGTTGTTTCAAATGAGTTTTATTTTCAAACCTTAAATAAACAAACACAATGTTACTCATAGGCCATTGACATGTAGCATACCATCCAAGGATAGAAAACACTTATGTAACATTTTACCCTAAAGGGGCCCACACATAGCAATTAAATTAATGAAAGTTAGTAGCCATAATATATCAACCAAATATTAAAAGAAAGCATTTGGTTCTTCCATTTGAAAATGCATTATTCATTTCAATTAAGCTCTCCTCACTCTACAGTCAAAGTTTGCTCCCTCCATTTATTTAGTAAAGTTTGTGCCTCAAAATAACTCCATAATAATATTCAGAGCACAAAATCCATGCTCCTTTTTCAAAACCACTTCCCTACTCAAAACAAACCTATAATATCGAACTTCATTAAAAAGATCAAGTTCCTTCTTTATTTCATCATCTTCTCCAAAAATTATATCAAGCATATAGATTCTAGAGACAACCCAACACTATGAAGTTCCATTAAATAATATTAACACATTTGTTGGTAATCATTAGTTTAAGAAATGAAAATAATTGTGCTACCAAAATTGATTACTTGATAATAATTTATATTAATTAATCAAAATTTCCATACTTTGAATCTTCGAAAGTGTCATTTTGATTGAAGTTCATCATTGTGGTAAGAAATTTTGATAAACATTTTTAACTACCATTTACATATGCATAGACACAATGATTGTTTATGTCTCTCAGTATTCTTCCTTTTCACTTGTAATCTCATCCCTCATTTTCTCTCTATTAGAACCCATCTGGTTCTTTGACCCTTTTACATGCTCCAAAATCTAACTGCTCGTGTGTAATTAAAGTTCTCATGTTGTCCTCCATTGTCCTAAATCATTGTCCCTTATTATTAACCTCAATGATAAGTTGAACAATGTGTTATCGTGATAACCACAAAAGCACCTTACCAAGCCACTTACCATCTCTACATTTATGGATATGATGGTATCAATATATTTGTTAATATCTCAGTATTACATATTGTTTCTTCTTCGAACCACCAAAGAACCCCAAAGCATCATTATCCACATTCTTCCTTGAAAAGCATTTCAACTTACTTGAGAAGGTTAGCATTGGACATGTTGGTGTTACATTACATATAAGATCAACTGTTAATTTTAGATAACCATGGCATATTCTATGCTTAATGCAGTTTAATTCAATTTTTCTTATAGGCCCAATTCAAATTATAAACATGAAATTAAATGCTGATAGAACATAATAATAGATCAATAGAAGACAAGCCAACATAATATATCACAATTTGTAATTCTTCTTGTCCAGCAAATATAGAGAGAAATGTGTGTTACAACAGTCAACAAGATGCCCTAGCCAGCAAAGACTTTGGTTGGTCAAACCAACTCTCCCAACCTCCAAGAGGTTCAATCAAACATATACAACATCAGCCTTCCTTAAGTATCACGCACACCTCCAAAGACAACTCCCAAAACAGTCAACACAAGTCAACAAAACCAGTCAACGTTGCGGTCAAAGTCAACATCCTTCCTCGATTTATGTGCCCCCAATGTGGCCTCCAAAAATCGAAATTTCTACAGTCAAATCGAAGTCAAAGCTTGAGGGTTGACCCAAAGTCAACGTTGTTCAACGTTATCCAAAAAGCCCTAAAAATAGTCCGAAATTTCTCTAGCTTCATATTCACACATGGGAGATAGAGAAGCCTCTTGAAGGTTGTACAAACCAATCAAATGATGAGGGATTTGTGTGATGAGATGATGATGAAATGAGCATCATCTCTCTCCAATTTATATCCATCAATGAGGGTGTGTGACACATCTTTTGGGGCTTGTGAGCCTACATTACAATTATGGCCGACCTTGACAATTTGCAGGTGTGGAAAATAAATTCAAAATATAAGTTCTACTCATCCGAACAATATGATCTTTAGATCAATCGTGCACCTCTCCAAAAGAGGAATCCAACAAAAATATCATCCCCATCATATGAACAATGCAACATGGAGTTTGGACCTAGTTGTCCAAAATTAACACTCCCTCTCAACTAGGGAGAACTCCATCTGTCCACCTGTGTCATTATCATACAGTACCATAGTGTGTTATCATATATCATCCTGCAATCCTATGTCATCCTGTTGTAACTGCATTGTTGGCTCTTCGCTACAAACGAACGAGAGTGAGTCACAAAGACATCACTCTCCACTAATCCGAAGTCAGTGTAGAGGTAAAAACCTCAACCAGACTCAAGAGTGAGTCACATACTGACCCGAAGTCAGTTTAGAGGTAAGAACCTCATTAGGCTTGATCCCAAATCAAGGTGTTGGACACATCCCATCCTAGACATAGAGAGTACGGCAATCCCTAATGCGTCCATCGGTCATGCTATTGGTCTCTATCCACATTTCCCATCTCATTGGCCAAATGAGAGGTATTTCCCATGAGCCCGAAACTCCATGGGTAGGATGCATACAAGGCATAGATCAAAGAGGGGGTGAACCAGCTCAATATCATAACGGTAAGGAAGAAGCACACCAACAAGATTCGGGGAACCTCACCCTGTGGTTACTCATAGCTGCAAGAAGCTATCCCCGAGCCCCCTGGAGCTCCTAGAGTTCATAGTCCAACTTAAGCAAGACCCTCAAAATAGGGTTTATCCACGATTCCAAGCTTCTCACGAAAGGTTAAAAATTTGAACTTCCCCAGGGGCTTCGTGAGAATATCTGCAACCTGCTCATCAGTCCCAATGTGATCGAGCCTTACGGCGCCTCATTATACCATGTCCCAGACAAAGTGGTACCTAATATCAATATGCTTGGATCGGTTGTGGAACACGGGATTCTCAGAAAGACAAATCCCACTCTAGTTATCACAAAAGATAATGGTGATATCCAGCACATGTCCAAACAACTCACTAAAGAGCTTTCTCAACCAAATAGCTTCACAACAGGCCATACTCGCTGCAATGTAGGCCATAGTAGTCCAGACGTGAGTTCACTAAGAACATCAGGGCCCCCACAAGTTGACAATTCTTGATGGGATTTCCCAACTCGGGCCCAGCAACGCTTCCACACAATTTCTTAAAGTTGAGTTCCATCGGAGTCGTCACGGACTTGCAGTCCACCATCCCAAATCTCAACAATAGTTTCATGACATATTTTCCTTGAGAAAGGAAAATCTTGCCTGGCTTTTGCCAGACCTCTAAGCCTAGGAAATAGTACATCACTCGTAGGTCCTTCATCTCGAACTCGGAAGCTAGCTCCCTCTTACATTGATGAATGAGAGGGTCAGCACCTGTCAGGAAGAGATCGTCCACATAGAGAACGAGAATCAGAGGCCTTTCTTTATCAACCTTAAAATAAATGTTTGGATCAGCATCACTTCGAGTGAAGCCCAACTTCATCAAGTAGCTATCAATCCTCTCATACCAAGCCCTATGGGCTTGCTTCAACCCATAGAGGGCTTTGTTCAACCTGCATACATATGTGTCTCTATCTTGGACTTCAAACCCCAAACGTTGTTCCACATATTCCTCTTCCTTGATTGAACCATGTAAAAAGGCAGTCTTCACATCCATCTGATGGAGACTCCATTCTTGCGTTCCAGTAAGGGCAATGATCAATCGGATGGTGGTATCGCGAGCAACAGGTGCAAATATCTCATCATAATCTATGCCTTCCTTTTGAGAGAAGCCTTGCCATGTACTTTTCAACACTTCAATTGGCTCCATGCTTGATCTTGTAGAGCCATTTCAAGGTGACAACAAATTTGTCCTTCAGTCTAGGGACCACATCCCAAACATCATTCTTCATGATCGATTAATATTCCTCGTGCATAGCATCCTTCCAAACTTGATGCTTTACAGCTTCTTCAAATGTTCCAAGCTCAGATTGTACAATAGTGCTATGGTTGCTAGATACCCTTAGTACCTATTCAACTTCTTGCTTTCATAGAATGTTCCTCTCGGAGCAATATGTCTCTCGGCATCTTAGTGAGTGTCCCTAAGCCATGAGGGTCTCCTTTTATTTGAAGGAGGTGGATCAATAAGATCCATCGGACCTTCAACATTGGGCATCAGTTCATCCTTCGATTCTTCCAGCTTCCCTGCTTCTTCTTCTTCTTTGTCTTCCTTTGAGCTAGGAAGATTGCTAACTTTCTTGAGGGCAACATCTTCATCGAAGGTGACATCATGGCATATCTCCACTTCTCTTTGACCAGGCACATAGATTCTATATGCCTTCAAGGTTTCACTATAGCCCACAAACATTCCTTTCTTCCCAAAAGCATCCAACTTGCTTCTCTTTTCTTTCAGCACATGAAAATAAACAAGACTTCCAAAAACTCTAAAATCGGAGACATCAAGCTTCTTACCAGAGAAGACTTCTTCGGGGGTTTGGGAATCTAATGCAGAATGTGGGCATCTATTTTGAACGTACACAGCAACATTTGCAGCTTCTCCCATAGAAATTTTGGAAGACCTTGGTCATAAAGCATGGCATGGGCAGCGTCCAAAATGCTTCTATTCTTCCTTTCAGCACTACCATTTTGCTCAGGAGTATACACATCAGTGGTCTCCCTCTTTATGCCAGCTTCCCTACAATAGTCATTCAATTCAACGGACTCATACTCGGTTCCATTATCAGTCCTAAAAATCTTGATCTTCTTCCCAGTTTGATTTTCAACCAAGGCCTTGAAGGTACATAACCAATTGAATGCTTCATCCTTCTTCTTCAAGAAGTATATCCAAGTCTTGCGAGAGAAGTCATCTATAAAAGTGATATAATATAAACATCCTCCCAAGGATGTTACGGGCATCATACCAGATAGATCGTGTAACAACCCACACCCTAAGTCCCTACTTCCTAATACTTAACTAATAGTTAATTATAATATACAAACATGAAGAAAAACTAACTTGAAAGAATAATTAGAATAATTAATTAAACATTCAAAGCACCATGATTAAATATATTCGAATTAATACAAACCTTATCATCTTACATTTGAAATGACATCTCTTTAATACAACCTGATCATCTTACATTCGAATGACATCTCAATAATACAACCATATCCTCTTACATTCGAATGACATCTCTTTGAAAATATTCATTTCTACATTTATGGACGTCAAATCTTGATGGAGTTGTGGTGGTGAGGTCTTATCTCGATGGAGTTGTGGCGGTGGGACATTAGTTTGATGGAGTTGTGGCGGTGGGGCAGATTGTTATTTAAACAAGAAGACATGAAGGAGGAAGGGGCTTTTTTTTTTGGCAGGAAATTGAGAAGGCTGCGGTGGTAAAATTTATCAATTGTGGAAAGGAGACTCACTGTTCTCGAGATTCTGGGCACTGGGGCAGAGGAGGCGTCCTCTGGATTTAGGATTAAATCCTAAATTGGCTAGGAGGAACATTTTGGTTCTGTAATCTGTCTGATCAGCTGGAGAGGAGGATCACGGTTCCAGCAATTATCAGGTTGTTCAGTTCATCCAGTAATCATCGACTAAATTCTGGTTTGGATCTCACTGTTTCCAGGTATTTCTCTTAGCATCAGTTAGTTATTATGTTCCAGCATCAGCTAGTATTGTGTTTCAGCATCAGCTAGTCACTGTGTTGTTTTAGCATTAGCTGGTTATTGAGATTTTAACTTAGAATTAAATTAGAATTATGTTTAAATCCTCTTTCAAATTAAATTCTGCTTAAATATAAGGAATCAGATAATTGTTTTGTTTTAAAAGATGAACAGAGACCCTACATATGGTATCAGAGGATTGCTTCAAACCCTTTTTCGACCTTATAGGCCCATTAAAATTCGTTTCTAAGTTTCTGCTTGCTTGAATGTTTTTTTTTCTTGCTGAAAGTGTTGCTGAGTTTGTCATGAGATCCTAGTGTATCAGCAGTGATGATAGGATTTGGGGGGCTTTCTGTGTCATGAGCCTAATTTGAAAAATTGACTTACAAAAACAAACAAAATAAAACGTGCACAAATATGAGACTTTACACTGTTGAAAGCATTATACAATATCGGTTTTGAATGTTCAGATAAGTCTCGGATACAGTTTTAATATCCTTATAAGTCATAACAAAACAAAGAAGAAAATTTGATAGAGACAGAACCGTAACTACTGTAAATTTTGACAATCTACCCGAATTTATTGTTTATATTCTAATTTCTAAAGCTCGTATCTCTAAGGTATATATATGTATATATGCGAAGTAGTATATTTTGAAAGAAATCGAAAGTCTAAAACTATCTCTGGAAAGGTATCCGAACTTCCTGAAATTTGAATTATCTAATGAAGATCTAAAGCTTATATGACAAATCTGAACCTTCTGTTGTGGCATCCAAACATTCTATTGCAAGTGGCATCTGAACCCTCTATGGCACAGTGGGTTATAAAAAAAAAAA
Source organism: Pinus albicaulis (assembly GCA_034641835.2). Classification (NCBI taxonomy): domain Eukaryota; kingdom Viridiplantae; phylum Streptophyta; class Pinopsida; order Pinales; family Pinaceae; genus Pinus; species Pinus albicaulis. Next base: position 467,601,096 of record CM076583.1, on the reverse strand, counting down.
GAATTTGGCACAATTGAGGGTAGAGTCTCCTCAAAGAACAGCTTATATTAACAAGGAGAAGGCATTATTTTACAACTGTGTGGCAGCAAGTTTCAAGGTGACTGCAGGACTGAGGTAACCCTAGACACAATAAACAATGAATTAGATCAAAACTTCAGTCAAAGTATACCCAGAATTATGAAAGCTTCCACAGTAAGATTGTGAGCATGGATCAAGCATTATCAAGCTTTAAATGTTACAGATCTAAACCAATATGTCTGTGGAATATTTGAAGCATGAAACAGTGTGTGGTATACCTCCAAGACTTGTAACAGTACGAAGTATATTTCTGACATAACAAACACAGTGTGAATTATGATACATCAAGAATCCGTGACATTTTTGAAAGAAACTAAAACTCTATGGTGAAGTGGTCAAATCCCTGAAATCTATCTCTGAGATATTTCGCTGTGAAAGAAGGAATGGAATTATCGGTATCCGAAAATAATGCCAATCCTAAGACCTTTACAAAACAGTGTCATATCTCCCTGTAAGAAGGACTCTAAGGGAAATACAAGTTGCACCAAGCTTATCTCTATGACACCTCAGTAGCATATCCCTTCACTTTAGGTCAGATCCCCTCAAGCACCACGGTTTCCCTGTGTGTGATTGCTAAAGCACTCTTATAATCTTCTTCCTCAAAAAAAAAAACAAGACTTAGAAATCAAAAAGTTATGATGTACAACGGATATTATTGTGGTAAATTCAAGTAGATTAATGCCTATACTTGGGGAAAATCAAATCAAAACACTTTAAAACTTGAAAGACTTAATGGTAGACAATATTAACCCAAGAAGATGATTCAAACAGTAGACACTTTCAGTGAAAATAGTGCTGTCAAATCTTACTCCAGCCTACCATACCATGCTCATAGAGACACAATATTATGTTTATTGCATTCATTCCCCTTCACAGAAAATCAGAAACTGAAAATGAAATGTAAGAGAGGCTTTCATTAAAAGAGAACATCCCAAGTACATAGTATAAATCAGATATGAAATTTAGGATCTAAAAAGAACTTATAAAGTCTCTCTCAAGACCTTTCAATGCTGAAGATAAACCCCGGGACAACAGCAATATTTCCAGCATAAGAGAGAGAGTCTAGCTTGCTGGCTGTCGATCAGATGAAAGTGAACTTCCCTCATTTTGACCATCGCTAATACAGTGCGAAGTCAGTGTCAGCGTAAGTATCGACCCGAATTTTAGAGAGGCCTTGAAACCTCTGTTGCGTGCAAACCGCTTGCACAGTCCTCCCCGTAGCAACCGTATCAGCGTAATGATCGAACTGATCTGTGGAGAAGACTAGAAAGCTCTATTTCATGCTAGATATCATCATTACCCGACTGCCTGCGTAAGAAAATTTGAGGAAAACACATGGACAGCGAATTGCCAGCTGGGTTTCATGGGGTTTGTTGTCAAAATTCTGAAATTCGTTGGATAGCGGAGGTAAAGCCACGCTAAAGTCATGCCACCGCTGAAATATGTCGTGGATTTTGGATGCTGAAACATGTTTAATTCTATATTATGCGGTTTAAATATATATATGTGTCGTTCAGATGTAAATATGAATATCAATATTATGCGGTTTAAATATATATATGTGTCGTTCAGATGTAAATATGAATATCAATTACATCAGTTACGTATACTCATAAACGAAAATTATGTATATATGTGCTATTCTAAATGGATTAAAATATGGATTAAAATGTTACGTGTGGAGCAATCTTGAGCTTGAAGTTGACTTGTGTTAATTAGTGGAGTCGGCATCTATGAACTGGTGGAGCCCACGAAGATTACATAATGCCCAACGTTACTGTATAACATAAATTCGTAACGTCCAACGTTATTGTATTGTGTATTTTGATATATTGATATTAAATGTGTTATGAAGGGTCTTGATACTCTTTAGAATAGATAGGACTTAGGGCAAGAGTTTTGGCATTATGTTTGTTTTTAACAAAAAAAAATAGTTTTCAAGGAATTAAGGTTAGATTATAGGGATTGCTTTAATACAAACTAGGGTTTTAGGTTAAGGATTACGGTTTAGGTAGCAAATTCAGGTTTGCTCTAGGTTTAGGGAATTAACAAAGTATAGGTTTCGTGCTTAGTTTAAATTGCCTTTTGGAGTAAGAGAATAGGCCAATGAAGGTATAGCACTATTTTTCAGAGGAATGGGATACGAGTTTCAAGTAAGGTCAAATAAGCTTATAAGTTATAACAAGGTAAAAGTTGTGGTTCAAGTCCAAGGTGAACAAGAAACCAAAGGTGGAAGCTATAACAAGTGCCACTGTCCTTAATCGTTACTAGATTGAATTAGAGCGAAAGTTTCAACATTAAGGATTTAGATATTTCTTTATCTCTGCCCTTTACTCAATCTGTAATTCTAAAAGTCAGGGCGAAATGAAGATTTTCAGTGATGCTTCCCACCCAAAAAAAAAAAAAATTGAGTGATGACTAATTGTTGACTTATCGGTAGATTCTAGACTACAGGCTGTAGAAGTTGTACATGGTAACGCGTCACATGGGATGAAATGCTGAATCAGAAGTAGGGGTCTATGATCATAAAATATGCAAAGTTTACGACTTCTAAAACACATTTGGGTTAATAGATATTTGGGTTTATATATATATATATATATATATATATATATATATATATATATAGCGTGTATATATGCCCATAATGTTACTTGTAAAAATGTACAGGAAATAGTCTCCAACAACCTCAGAAAATTTCTGCTCGGAGCCTCTCGCTGTTGCAGGGTTAGAAATTATAGGTTTTCATATCTGATAAATAAGAATTTTGTTATAGAGGATGGCATTCCCCGCTCAAATTGTACAATGGAGCGCCCAGCATTGACGCCGGAAGAAGAGAAAGCAGTAATCAGGGAGAGTACAGAAGCTGCAGAAGCCAACATGAAGAGGGTGACACATATTATCTTCTAAACTTCAGATGGTGGAAACACTGGTTAGATTATGTTTGTGAGGATTGGACTAGCACAAGCAAGGACACTACTGTGCACCATCCAAAGTCATATGAGCATTTGTCTACTATTTCGACTTCGCCAAAAAATGCCTGCCAGTATTGACAATTCAGATTTAGTTGTGGATGTCAAGTGTGAAGACTCTAATGTGGAGCCCGAGCTTCATGAAACGTTAATGGAAGGGCGTGATTACATTTTGTTGCCACAGAATGTGTGGAGGCAGTTTCATAAATGGTGAGTTTGGACATTTTTAGTTTTTTTTCTTTCATTTCAGATCTTAATTTAACATGAAACAATTTGCATGAATCATGATGTCTAGGATAACAGATGCCAAGGCCGTAACTAGTATATTAAACATTTATCTTGAATTAGCATGCTGTTTGGTGGTTCAGCATTTTCTTTTGAGTATTATATTAATTTTTAGGTACATTGTTAGTCTTAAAAAATCTATAAAACCAAAAATGCTAAATCCTGCCTCTTTTCACTTGACTCTTGTCCAAAAATGCTAAATCATGTATTTTGCTAACCATTTGTGTTTAACACAACTGGGAGCCTTATCATGTAAAAACAAGTATGTATTCTTTATTAGAGGTTGTGCTACCTTGCAGGCCTTGTTGCATCAAGAACTAAATTGGCTAATCTGAGTTTCTGGTATTTCATGGAATTAATAGCAATTGCTATGTGTACAGACATCTGGATGACCATGGTGTATATAGGATCTATATCAATTGTTAAATATAGAGAGGCTTTTTCGTATGTCCACATCTTGGTTATAGATTGAACACATATAAGCAAATCTATTGACTATCATAATTATATCAACATCAATAGAAACTATGACAAGTATGACTATTGGAGCAATTTTTGGATGTTGGCAATCACATGTGAAATGTGGCAATCATAACTATAGATATGAATGATCCTCAGATGTTTCCTTTTGAATTCAAGAATCTGGTGCAGAGTAACTGTGTTGGCAATGACTGAAAAAATAAAATAAACTTGGCATTGACCAAAAACTCTGCTGCCTATCAAAAACTCACCACGGACCATTTGTGGATGCTAAAGTGTGATATACCCTATATTATAAATAATATATGTTATATAATAATAATAGATAATATTATCCTTACACAGGGATGTGTTCCTACAGGCTTTGTAGTATAAAATTATAAATATGACACGTGTATTTTTCACATCAACCAACATATGTTATATTCAGTATATTCCCTATATGTCTTATATTTTACATGCTTTATGCAATAATATTCAACTTAGGTTGGTACAAGTGGTACAAGTGAATAGGTTAGAGTGCCATATCTAAGTGGTATAGGTGATTTCAAGTTTATTGCATAACTTACTCATACTAATCTGAGTGAATAAGAGTTAATTAGGTGAATGCTTACTATTGAGATATCACTCTTTCTCTGTATTTTAGCTGATCTAAGCTCGTATAAGCTATATTAGTAACCTTGTTTTTTCTATGTATCAGATTACTTGAATTACACTTGTACTTTCTTACTAATATTAGCCTAATCAAAATTGTGCTTACTATCCCTATTGATTTAGCATGCTTAAATAAGTTACCAGGTTGTTCAACATTATGGATACATGATTACTTAACCAATGTTATAACTATGCGGGCTTGCAGTTAGCTTATCACATTAACTACCAGTACTTATTATTAGAATGCTTGATTACGATATTCCCATTACTTTTATTAGTAGTATAAGCTTGTATCATATTACTAGTACAATGGGTTTTCTCATTAGTGTTACCTATTCTCTAAGCTTTGTTATGAATGAGTACCACCATCTCATATAACAATAAGGATACAAGCTCACGTTCATGGAATAGTGGTGACTCTATCCTATTAATGGCCTTAGTACTACCTATCTCTGCCATTGACCGAGTTCCATATCATATATTGACTGTACGATTATATGCATATAGATGAGGTAAAGGAAATATAGGAGTAATTAGGCATATATGGATACTAAGTGCATAGTGATTATGATTTCATAGGATTTTCTAATAATAGAGCTTATCATAAAAGTGTGATGACTTAATACTACATATATAAGTGATAAGATTGGGATAACATAATCATTGCCATTACTTGGTGGTTATACTATCTGCCAATCTTTCTAGCACCATTATGAGATTAACTATGTTCCATATCTATGGGAACAAAAGGGAAGCGATAGGATGGATACTCACAAATGGAACTCATTATCTAAAATATAGGTATTCTCATAACATACGTATCTTCTTATTACTAGTGCAATAACTGTGATCTACTTGATTCTATTCATTACAGCTGTGATTATAACAATGGTTATAATTAATAAGTATTCATAATAAATACTGATCAATAAGCTTAAGCAACATGTGTATTTGGAAATAACAAGGAGTGTATAACCATAATCAGAGTGAGTGCAATATATGGGTGACATTGAACCGTATGATCTTCATAGCTTACTAAGTGTAATACCATATCTATTTGGATTAGAGCTTACATATAAAAGCATGGTTTCGAGTGCTCTAAGTGATTCCGTAATAAACCTATACCATTTACTAGTTAAGTATGAATAAGGATAGATGTAATGGCAATCATAGGCTTGATAAAGGTGGAATCCTATCTGCTATAACTTCTACTCGTATATAAGAGAGACCTTCTTGCTTCACCTACTTCACATGGTATACTTATTATGGAAATAGCCATACTTGACCTGTAGTGATACTCGGGCTTGTTATAAGATTCTAGTAGTCTACATGTTCATAAGATCAGTATTATATAAGCTATTCACGGATTCACATGGTTAACCTTTTATAACGTAATAAAAGCTCTTTAGTATAGAGGTTCATCTCTCACCATGTTACATAATAAACATGATAGTATTGTACTAATATGGAGTTAAGGGTAAAGGTTCAATATTCTTTATTAACATATCACTATCTTCACCGATTCCCATGATTAATTTAACTATGAAGAGTATGACATAATCAAATACTAGCCTAACTTACAGCTTTGTAATCATAATCACACAGCTTACTGGTCATGTATAGAGAGTGGTCATAGCCTATCCATGAATTTGTAAACTTTATTTTGAATTATCTCTTAAGAATGAATTTTATTTGCTGGTACATGGATAACCATAAAAGACGAATGTTACTTAACTCTAGTGATACCGAATATATGCTATTGTTTGACTTTACTAGTGCAGGGATACCAACATGCCTTATGTCATTTAAATTATCATTGCAGGAATATGAAATATAGATCATAGCTCACATTATGAATGACATCATGTATCAATTCATTTTATTTACATGTCCATATGATTGAAGGAAAAGAAATAGAAGAGTAACTACATTTTAAATATCAAAATGAAACATATAGTTGAACATGATTAAAACAAACGCATCATAGATAGAACATGTATGCACTAAACTAGGGCAGTATCTAAATGAAAAATTGTATTGGACATATTGATACATATGTGGACAAGTGTTTTGACCGAGTACGTATATAAGTTCTAGGATCAATAACATTGATAACAATATATTTGGAATGCGTAGAGATTGTTATATGGGTAACAATTTGTTATGAACAATATAGATGCATACGCTGTAATGTGTGTACGAATGTTTACGTTGATAACAGTATATTTGGAATGTGTAGAAATTGTTATATGGATAACAATTTGTTATGAACAATATAGATGCATGTGCTGTAATGTGCGTACGAGTGTTTACATTGCAGATTGTGTACAAGTAATTGCTTTGCAGAATACAGATTTCAGAACTAAAATACGTGATGACAAAATCCCCAGAACAGTTGAGACTCCCGAGATTCCACGATAGGGTGTTGACCCTGGTCTTATTGGGAGGGGTGGAGGTGTTGCCCACCGGTTATCCTCCGATAGCTGGAGTCATGGGAGGACTGTGCGAGTCACGCTCCCCTAGACGTGTGATGATGACTGCTGGATGCCTACAAGCATATCAGGTCAACATACTCGATGTTGATATCCTTAAGGTCTATGAATGGATCAATAAAATTGATGCCATGGCATATTCCTGTAGAGGACGGATAGGATGGGAGTGGAAGAGGTTAGGAAGGATAGGATGATTTTAGAATAGTTTGGAGATTTGGTTGAGATGAGAAATAACAATTAAAATTGCAGATACATACTTATTCAAACAGAAATTCAATCTTAAAAATCTGCCTTCTACAATCACCCTAATCTCTAAAAAAACAATCATTGATATGAGTATATGGAACCCTAACTTCGGGACGAAGTTTTCTGAAGGGAGGAAGTATGTAACAACCCACACCCTAAGTCCCTACTTCCTAATATTTAACTAATAGTTAATTATAATATACAAACATGAAGAAAAACTAACTTGAAAGAATAATTAGAATAATTAATTAAACATTCAAAGCACCATGATTAAATATATTCAAATTAATACAAACCTTATCATCTTACATTTGAATGACATCTCTTTAATACAACCTGATCATCTTACATTCGAATGACATCTCATTAATACAACCATATCCTCTTACATTCGAATGACATCTCTTTGAAAATATTCATTTCTACATTTATGGACGTCAAATCTTGATGGAGTTGTGGCGGTGGGGTCTTATCTCGATGGAGTTGTGGCGGTGGGACATTAGTTTGATGGAGTTGTGGCGGTGGGGCAGATTGTTATTTAAACAAGAAGACATGAAGGAGGGAGGGCGCTTATTTTTGGCAGGAAATTGAGAAGGCTGCGATGGTAAAATTTATCAATTGTGGAAAGGAGACTCACTGTTCTCGGGATTCTGGGCACGGGGGCAGAGGAGGCGTCCTCTGGATTTAGGATTAAATCCTAAATTGGTTGGGAGGAACATTTTGGTTCTGTAATATGTCCGATCAGCTGGAGAGGAGGATCACGGTTCCAGCAATTATCAGGTTGTTCAGTTCATCTAGTAATCATCGACTAAATTCTGGTTTGGATCTCACTGTTTCCAGGTATTTCTCTTAGCATCAGTTAATTATTATGTTCCAGCATCAGCTAGTATTATGTTTCAGCATCAGCTAGTCACTGTGTTGTTTTAGCATTAGCTGGTTATTGAGATTTTAACTTAGAATTATGTTTAAATCCTCTTTCAAATTAAATTCTGCTTAAATATAAGGAATCAGATAAGTGTTTTGTTTTCAAAGATGAACAGAGACCCTACAGATCGAAATGTACCAATTGCAAAATATCAGATGTCTTCATGACACTAGAGGGGAATGGTCCCCTTGTATGCTTTCCTTCAGCACAACCCTAACAAACACCTTCATGATCATCTTTGAACTCAGGCATCCTTGTCACCACCTTCCTTGCTTCGGGAAGGGCACTGTAATGAAGGTGTACAAACCTCCAGTGCCATAGCTCAGTTTGAAGAATTGTGTCACATGTCATGGCCCCCAGTGGACTTCCTCCAACCTGTTAGAGTGTATCAACTCTAAAACCAAGAGTGAATGCTTCTTTGAAGTTCCTCTTCCAAATGCATACCTTTCCATCGATGAATGCCACCTTGAATCCTTTGTCTTCCATTGCCGAGATAGACACTAGATTCTTCTTTAATTCAGGTACGTAAAACACATTTTGCAAGCAAAGGACTTGACCTTGATTTAGATGAAGGGTCACAGTACCTATCACTTTCACGGGATAGGTGGCATTGTCTCCAAGGATAATTTCCAAATTAGTATCATTTTCAATCGAATCAGAGAGGGCTTCCTTATATCCAGAGAAGTGCCTTGAGGCACCACTATCAATCAACCAATTGTCAAGTGTATCAGAATGAGATGCAACAGAGAGGGCAAATATAAGAATATATTCATTTTTCCTATCAACAACATTAGATTCATCATACCTGGAATTACTTGACCTCTTGAAAGGTTGCCCATTTCCACTTCGATCAGAGGGAGCCTTCCTCTTTCCTTTGAACTTGTTGTTCCTTTGATTTCCATTCTCCCTGAAGTTGTTGTCATCATCTCTAGGAGAGTCCCTTCTATTGGGGTACTCTCTTGGATAGTGACCAAACTTGTTACAAGTGTAACATCTTCCTTTTCTTCCTTTAGCACCCGCTCTTCCATGGTTTTGATTTCTCGAACCACCATTGTTCCTCTTGTTTGCATGAGCGATGAAGGCAGTAGTGCCACCTCCATTCCCATTAAAGGGATGGTCTCTCTCCATCATCCTTGTTTCCTCTTGAGTGCATCTCGTCAAAAATTCATCAAAATCCTAGGTTTTTACTAGTGGACTTCACCAAACTTGTTACAAGTGTAACATCTTCCTTTTCTTCCTTTAGCACCCGCTCTTCCATGGTTTTGATTTCTCGAACCACCATTGTTCCTCTTGTTTGCATGAGCGATGAAGGCAGTAGTGCCACCTCCATTCCCATTAAAGGGATGGTCTCTCTCCATCATCCTTGTTTCCTCTTGAGTGCATCTCGTCAAAAATTCATCAAAATCCTAGGTTTTTACTAGTGGACTTCAATTCCCAAAATAATAATGAAAAAGACCCAATTCCACCATATCAAATGCTTCGCAAACATTGTCACTTTCTTCATTAATTACCATGGTACTATTACATGTACTTATGAAATTGTGTTGCAATAGCTAATGATGTTCTGGTTGTAGTTGTTGATTTTCTAGTGCAATCAAGACTAGTACAATTTTTCAAATTGATAACTACTTCCAATAATACAATTAGTCTCCTTATAGAATTCCAATCATTAAGCAGTTATACATGAAAAATTTCAACCATTCACTTTCTTCAATAGAGCAAAATAGATATCATAATAAATATTAAAACAAGAGACAAGAGATAAGAGATGCCAACATTTAGGCTAGTAGTCAGGGCAAACCCCACAAGGGGACAACCCGACAATATTTCCAAACATCACAATATTCCAAACAAGAGTCCAAATTGTTTTTCTAACCTCGACAAATACCAAGTCAAACCAGTCAAAGGAGAGAGAATATAGTCAACGCAAGTCAAATTCAAGTTTGCAACAAAAGAGCCAAATTTCGACCTAAGGTAGCTCTAAACAAGAGGGTCGTAATCCGATCAAATCTCAATCAAATGAACCACTGTAATTTTTGGTCAAATCTCAGAGTTGACCTGTGGTCAACCTACAATCAACAAGCCCAAAACAAAGACACAAATTCAGTCAAAAAAAGTCAACGAACCACAAATGAATTTGGTCTTCCAAATCAATCAAAGTCTTGGTCAAACAGAAGCAAATTCTCCCAAATCAATGAAGGTCAAACTGAGGTCAAACAAAAGCAAATTCTCCCAAATCAATGAAGGTCAAACTAAAGTCAAACAGTTGGTCAACACAGATCAGAGTTTCTCCTTTCATTCTTCGCACGTGTGGACAAATCACCTTCTTGTTTCAGATCAAATGTGATGGATGGATGAGATCCAAAGTGAGGCCAATGAACTTGTATTTATATGTGATATTGGAGGAGGGTTTTGACCTTGGGGTCAAACCCATTCAACAAGTGGGGCTAAAGTGTGCATTTGAGGCTAACCTACTCAAGCACAGAAAATAACAAATTCTCCTTTGCTTCGTCAAAGAAAATATTGACCGAAGCTGCCAAATTTTCAACAATCCCTCTTAGCTAGGGAGGTACTTTTCATTCTCTCTCAAGATCAATCTCCCTGACCAATCCATAGGTCTCTCAGCAACAGCCCAAGGGAAAGATAAGATGTACAAGTCTCTCTCTCTCTCCAGATCAATCTCCTTGACCAATCCATAGGTCTCTCATCAACAGCCCAAGGGAGAGATCATATGTACAAGTCTCATCACAAGGAAAGATACATAGCATCCAACACATCCCATAAGCCAAAACCCAATGGCATCAAGGTCAATGCCTGACTAACCATGGGGTCAATCAATGAGGCCAAACACTCCAACCATATGCAATGGTTTCTCAATGAAGCACAATGACCCAAAAGAGTACATAGGGCCCATCTCCTCGACAATAAACAAGTTCTCTCAGACCACAACCCAAGGGAGGAATCCCTATCCCAATCCCCGACTATATAGTCTCTCAGTCACATGACCCTAGGAAGAGAATCTCAAAATCAATGTCCCCAACCAAATTGGTCTCTCAGTCATCATGACCCAAGGGATCACTCTATGCCTTATATCCAAGCTCCTTGACCAGACTCACTGGACTTTGAATCAACTGACCTAATGGAGTGACAATCTTCTCGACCATAATATATGGCCTCTCAGCTACATCCCAAGAAAGATTGGCAATCACATGATGTTATGCAATCAGTCCTCCATCTCTTCTAGAGAGGGATTCCCAACTACTCCAAGTTGTTCTCTGAAATAAGCAAACGTCATTTGGGACAATTTCTTCGTCAAAACAACATAATCTAATCATCAATAGGGACATATTTGAGACTCCCAGTGCCCCTCTGGACAATATTTGGATGTACTAATACTTGATCTCAATGTGCTTCAACTTGTCCTCACATAGCTTTGATTATCACAATATACAATGGTTAATTTCAACACTTGATAAAACAAACCAACAAACAACTTTTGAAGCCACACAACTTCACAAAAAGCTAAATGTGTAGCTATATACTCAGCTTCAGCCATACTCAGACCAACATAAGTTTGCTCTCTACTAGACCATGAAATCATAGCAGAGCCCAAGATAAAACAGAACCCAAAAGTGTTATTTCTATCATCAGAGCTTCCAACACAATTAACATTAGTAAAACCATATTTCTATTAAAAACATATCTCAGACCATAGTCAATGGTGCTACGCAGATATCTCAATACATGTTTCGTTACAACCCATTGAACATGTTGGGGCTCAACCAAGAATTGGCTCAAGGTATTCACGACATAGCAAATATCAAGTATAGTGTTCACAAGATAGTTCAACGAGCCAATCAATTTGCAATACATAGAGGGACCGATCATATCAAAATCACAGTCACGTATCTTCTTCAAACTTGTCACCATTAGAGTGTCCATGATCTTGCAGTCCATCATGCCAAATTTTTGAAGGATCTTAATAGTGTACTTGCCTTGTCCAACAAAGATTCCATCATGCTTTTGCCAAATTTTCAATCCCAAATGGTAATACATAAGGCCAAGATCTTTCATTTCAAATTAAGAGATCAACTCCCTTTTACACTAGACAATAAGAACTTCAGCCCCTCTCATGAACAAATCATCCACATAAAACAGCAAGATCAAGGGCTCGCCTTCAACAACTTTGAAGTACAAACTCGAATCAGCATCGCTCTTCTTGAAACCAAGATTCAAGAAATAGATATCAATGCAAGAGTACCATGCACGAGGAGCCTACTTAAGCCTCTATAAGGCTTTCTTCAATTTGCAAACATGTATCTCTCTATCATGAATCTCAAAGCATTGATGCTGCTCAATATAAACTTCTTCAATGACTATCTAATAGAAGCATACCTAGTAACGAGAGCAAATGCATCTTCATAATCCTCTCCCTCTTTCTGAGAGAATCCTCGAGCCACAAATCTTGCCTTTTACTTCTCAATACTTCCATGAGCTGCATGCTTGATTTTGAAGATCCATTTTGAAAACACAACAGATTTACCCTCTGGTCTTGGCACGATTTCCCAAACATCATTTTCAATATAGATTGGTATTCTTCAATCATAGCATCTTTCCAAACTTGATGCTCAGCTACTTCTTCATATGTGGATGGCTCGAGCTCAGTGATCTTACACATCATTGTTGCATAACTTGAATATTTCTTTAGCCTCTTGCTTTCCTTGAAGATCCCACGAGATCCCACGAGGTGCAATATGTCCTTCAGCTTCCTTCAATGTTCTTTCAACCCAAACACGTCTCTTTCTAGTCTCGAGTACAGTTTCTCTTGGAGAGTCAACAAATTCAAGATCATCAGACTCTTCATGAGGATCTTGTTCCATAGGATCAAGTTCTTTAGATTTCGAATCCACATTCTTTGGAGCCACCTGTATATCATCATCAGAGTCCAAGTGTGAACCCTTAGACTTCTAGAAAGCAACATCTTCATCAAAAATAACATCCCTGCAAGTTTCAATAGAACGTTGTCTTGTTACATGGAACCTGAATGCCTTTTAATTTCCATTGTAACCAACAAAAGTACCTTTCTTCTTGGAAGATTCCAACTTTGTCCTTTTCTCCTTGGACACATAGACAAAAATAGGACAATCAAAGATTCTTAAATGTCCAACATTGGTTCTCTCACCTGTGAAGGCTTCTTCAAGAGTCTTGTAATCAAATATTCAATTTGGGCATCTATTTTGAACATAAACAACTATCCTTAAAGCTTCTCACCATAGACACATCCACAGCTCTTGATCATGAAGTATGGCCTTGGCAGCTTCCATAATGGTCTTATTCTTCCTTTCAGCAATACAATTTTGTTGAGGATAGTAGGGAACTATCAGCTCCCTCTTAATTCCAACATCCCTACAGAAGGCAATCAATTCCTTGGATAAATACTCTCCTCCATTGTCAAACCTTAAAGTATTGATTCTTCTTCCTGTAGCATTTTCAACTTGTGCTTTGAATTCTCGAAACTTCTCAAAAGCTTCATCCTTGATTTCAAGAAATAAATCCATCTTTTGCGAGAGTAATCATCAATAAAAGTGACATAGTATAGATGACCCCCCATCGACTTGTCAGACATAGACCCACAAACATCAGAATGCACAAGATCCCAAATTCCTTTTGATCTACTATCACTGCTAGTACATCTTCCTTTAACATTTTTCCCAAGGGCACATCCCTCGCATACTCCATCATGTTCAATTTTGATCTGAGGTACACCTTCAACAAAAAATTTCATACTAGACAAGGCATTATAATGAACATGAGTGTACCTTTGATGCCATAGCTCGCAAAGATCAGTGGTATTGTTTAACATGGCTTGAATAGATCGACCAAGGAGACAATATAGTCCTCCAATTCGCACACAAATGACCTTGGCATAATCAAAGGAGGAGTCCCTCTTCCATATTAGAGCTTGTCCATGAACGAATCCAATTATATACCCTTTGTCTTCAAGAGATGAAATGGACAACAAATTCATATTCAAACCAACATATAAAATATTGTTAATAGATACATTACCTCCAAATTCTGGAAGGATGACAAACCAATGCCTTTGACTTCGTATTTTCCATTATCTCCAAGCTCAACCCTTTGAGCTATCTTCTTTTCAACCAACTCAAAGAGGTTCTCACGACTTCTAGTCATGTGCCTAGAGGCACCACTATCCACCAACCATGTTTCATCATGACCTGTAATGGAACCTGTAAAAGCGGAATAGAATGAGAGGTCATCATCAGAATCTCTCTTTTTGGGCATCCTCTTATGTGAGGATTCATTAAGATCAGTAGCAGAAGCTTGTTGCTTCCCTTTCCTCTTTCAATCATCATCCCTTCGAGGCTCATTCCTTTGAGGGCAATTATTTTGATAGTGACCATATGCTTGACAATGATAGCAATGAACATTTGCCATATTTCTTCTATTCTAAGAGGAAAGAGGAGGTCTTCTTTGTGGAGCATGTCCCCTTCTTGGAGCAAGTCTTGAGTCAGGTCTTGAAATAGGTCTTCTACCTTAACTTCTTTGAAATCTTCCAAAATTAGGCCTTTTGTTACTCTTTGAGTGAGCTACAAAAGCTTGAGAGTCTTCACTTAGATTTGAAATCTTGCCTCTAGATAGGAGCCATGAATCTTCTTGAGTGCAAGTAGCCCATATAGCTTGTCAAAGGAAGGTGCATTTTCTTTGCCGCTAATGTTTGATGCAAAAGGGTCCCAAGATTCAGGCAAACAGCCTATTGACACAAGCTACCAATTCTTTATTGCATACTTCTTCATCAATAGCTTTAAGATGATCTCTTATTTGTGAAACTCTTGCAAAGTATGATGTCACGGTGCCATCTTTTGTCATCTTGATTTCACCAAGTTGACCCCTTAGATTTATAGATTGATCGATGTTTTTGATGGAGTATAAACCAATGAGGGCATCATACATTTCCTTGGAAGTTTTGTGATCAACAATGTAGGGAATTAGATGATCCCTAACAAATCACAGTAAAATAAGCAAGCACAAGAGACACAACTTTTACCTTAGGAAAACCCGACCTCGAGAAAAACCCAACAATCTTTTCTTAGGAGAAATTGCCCAATTCAACAAATGTACAACTTGAATATCCCAATTAACTTGGTCAAACTGACCAATTAAATCATTTAAGTCAAACTTAGTCAAAAGAGAGAGAATTTACGTCTTCAGCAATAGCCAATCAAATAGGTCAAATTTGGCCTCTGCAATTTCTGGTCAACATTGGTCAACAGGATGAATTTCGACCCTTGCAACTACCTCAGGAATTTCGATCAACTACCTCAGTCAAACTTCGATCAAATAGAGAAATAGAAGGTTCGCTTAATGTATAGGTCAAACAACCCAGAAAATCCACAGTCAAAGCAAGTCAAACTTCTGGTCAACTTCATTGGTCTTGTCTCTCTCTCCTTCGCACATGTGGACAAAAACTTAGAAGAATAAATGATCTGAAATTTATGCCAAAATGGAAGAGGTTGATTGGTCAATACATAAAGGTCAAATTAGGTGGATTTTGACCAAGGTTCAAAACCATTTGTATGGTGGGGCCAACTTGTCCTCCTAGAGCCAACATGACCCCAAGAAAAAAAAAATTCCTTTTGAATACCGATCGCAATTATAAAAATTCAACACAAGCATCCTTGTCCTTTCACTTCCCAAACCATTTTTCCTTATTTTCCTTTATTTAATTTCATTACACTTTCATTGCCATTTTTTTCTTTCAACCCTTTTATTGTACAATTGCTTGAGTACTAACTATTACAACCATTCATTTTTGTTCAAAAACATTTCAAATCACACCTCACCATTGGGAGGCTTGTCTCAAAAGCCTCTAGGAGACCAACCTTTGGATCCATGTTCCTTATGTCTCTCAACTCTGCAACATGTCTCTCAACTCTAACTCTTGGCTACAACTCTCACTTTACTCTAGTTCGTTATGGATTCCGCTCTCTAGCTCTATTGTTCCCACAATACAAAAATCTACTCATTAATTATCTACTTGGAGCAATTTTCAAATTTGAAGCTCTTCAATTAAAATTCGCTGCCATCCTCAGTATGTAAGCCCCCCTTTCGTTCTCAAAACACAACCAAAAAAGCAAAGTTGAATATTGCTCAACACTCATTCAACAACAATTTATGTGTTTAATTACAAGGAACCATCAATCAACATCCCATCACTCAACAAATCCACAAAAAGAAGCATCGACTACCTTCTTATATTCAATTCATTTTTTTTCCAACAGGGTAAGAATATGTTTTTTGCATAGCACTTTGTCTCTACAAAGAAATCCACTAACCACTATCAACCTATTATTCACCTACACAGTGGAGCTAACCTCTTATGTTGTTGTAACTTCCCTAACGGTTTCTTATCCTTCAACTAGAAATGTGATGACCCCTTCATCACTCTCCACACTATTCTTTTGGCTAAGTGGTTCTTGGGAAGACCCTCTAGATGAAGCCTTCAATAGTTTGCCTCAAAATGTCCACTTAATTTACAATGGTAGTATAAGTCCTTAGTGTGGCATAGGGCTACTCAACATACTCCTTTTCTCCATATGCCTTTGATTTTGTTGTTGTATTAAGGAATCCTTCTTGTCAATCTTCCTTTAAAAACAATCGAGCTTGTGGCATGTGGCTTCCTTCTCACAACAAGATGCCTCAAGATGGCCTTCCCTCCCACAAAATGAGCATTTCCTAACATTACAACTCGCAATGTTATTGCCTTTCCTCTTGCAATAATGATAAAAAATGAATGTCTCATCTGGTGCATACCTCTTGGTCGTCTTCTTCTTACTCTAACTACTTGGTTTGTCAATCCCTCAATGGTGCACACGAATTCTTTGAACTCTTTTCTCCATTTCCCCTTTGCAAACCACCACAAGAAGAACGAAGTGGTAGTGTGTTATGATCTTTGTTTGTTGTTGTTCTACCTTTTGATGATCAAGCCACTTTAGCATGCTTTTCAAAATCACCCAAGTGCTCTTAAGAAATGTCCATGTAAGGTGAGCTTACCATGTTGGCCTTGATCATGTTGCTAGCTTTTGTAGTAGCAATAAGGGATTGTTTTGTTTCCTTGGTCTCCTGCATAATTTCATATAACTTTGTTAATGCTTCCTTCCTGTTTGCCAACACTTGTTATAGTTATTGGGCATTGGATAATCCAACGCTCCTTGTGTGTTTCGCGACATGTGCTTAACTACCTCTCGAGGATCTGTTAACTCTAGTGATATGTTTGTATACTAACACCTACGGGTTTAGATGTGACGGGAATTGTGACTCCAACAAGAGGTATCAAAGCCCAAGGTCTCAAGTTTTAAACACACCTAGCTCACGTTGGGGGGAGATTGTGGGGCATCAGATAATCCAACACTCCTTGTGTGTTTTGAGACATGTGCTTATTGCCTCTTAAGGATATGTTAATTGTGGCAATGTATTCATTTACTAATAGCTACAGGTTTTGGTGTAATGAAAATCATGATTCCAACTACACAACTTGGACCCTACTCTCATCCCAATTTGCCATAACGATGATGGGGGAGCCATAACGTTCAACAAAGGGATTCCTTAGGAACAATAGCAATTTTACAAAGGTCCCCAAGTTCTTTTCTAGCTTTATTCTCCTCATATCAAACATTTGTACCAATTACTCAAGTGTTTCTTCTCCTCTTGGAGGTGCACGTTATTGGCCCTTAAGTCTTCCATCCTCTCTTAAATGGTTACCCCATCTTGTGTCTACTTCTCTTCAAAGTCTTAGAATCAATGTCACAAACAAGTATTCAAACTATTTTCATACTAACATGATCCATAAATGTGAGATTTATAGCCCACATGGTTCACCAACACATAGATCCTCCACAAAAACAAAATCCAGTCTTTCTAAACTTTGACAAAAGTTGATCACAATGCCTCGGTTCTCCATGCAATCCCACGTGCAAACTTTCTCCTATCCTTGTTCTCCAACGTGCATGTAAGGATGGTTTTGTTTGATGTCTTCATAATGCCAAGGCAACTACCAATCAAAGATCCCTACAAGAATGGAATAAGAGTGTTGCAATAGTGTCATTATACAAGTTCATTTGCTCTATGTTCAGCATCTAATTGCCAACTCCACTCCAACAACCTTCGTTATGATCCTCTAACATCAATTGACCTAGGGATATGCCAACATGTATGGCTATATAGTATAGAATATATTAATACACAGGATTTCTAGTGTCTTCAAATTTTGCAATGGAACCATTGGGCAATTACGCAAACACCTTCAAGGTCCAACATAGCAAACATCGATCCTACAACTCATACAACGTATTTAATAATATCTTGGCACTACAACATCCCCATGAGCAATTTATGAACAAGATCGCTCTCAATCCTAACGAGGAACTCTTCGCTCAAAAGCAATATTACCTAGCAAAGATATATCTATCTACAAATAGAGACCAACAATATCACTATCATTAATTAAGGAATAACAAGTTGCATTTAAAATTCAATTGAATAATGTCCTTCACAACATTCTAGCTTACTTGCAAATGCTTCATCCCATGTACCATACAAGACAATCTAGCTGATGAATAAAATAGTAACACAATAGTGTTCAAAATAAACATGTAGCAGTTTCCATGATGTCATCAACTCAAGGTGGTGGTAAACCACTAAAATAGATGGCACATTCTTAGTTATGGAAAATGCTTAACGCTTTGAATAATGAGAATTAAATATCGATTGTCAAATTGTTTATGGGTTATATCTTACAAACATTCATTTTCGTTTGGATCCATTTCAAATCACCCCAATTTACAAAGTCAAGTCTTCCTAGCTCAATGAGCCCAATCAGTAGTGTGACAGCTTCTTTGTTGTGGTGAAGATCCCCTAGGGTCCTCAACCTCTTGGTCAAAACACTCATCCAACCTCCTCCTTCAAAGGATTAATTTTATTCATCCTTTGGGATACTTTTGCACCCCATAAACACATCAAAGTCTCCAAGAGCTTTCCTCCAAAGGCAAGGACACAAAGCTAAAACCTATGAGTCATTCACAAGCAACACGAATGTTGTAGACAAGGAGTTGATTTTTCATATGCACCTTACAAAAGACTTACTAGAAACATCCCCCACACTACAATTTACGAAAATATTGATAACTAACATCCCCATAGTTGCTTTGTCTTTCATATATGGGGTAAATATTCTATTAAAAATTTTCCCTCAATGTCATATATCAACCTTATTGACACAAAATGGACCTTCCCAAATTCATTCCATTCATCATTGCATGTAAATTGTCAAGATTCTCCTCAACTAAAAAGCCTTTCCACATTATTAGAGATTCAACCTAAGTGGATATGTTATAAAATTTATTTTCAACTTGAGTTAGTAAGATGTGAGACATTTGAACGAGTGTTAAAAAAATCGACATCGGAAAAAAATCGGCAAGGGTCCAAAAAACATCTTTTCAACAACATCGACGAAAATTTCTGCAAAAATTGATAAATCGCAGTACATTTTAAAAAATACAAAATATATTCATTTTTTCAAAATCGGGAAAATCGGTAAAATAAAGAAAAAATCGCCAAAGGAAAAAAAAATCATGATTTTTACCTGGTAATTTTTTGGCACCAGGAAAAAATTACGATGTTGTCAATTTTTCACAATTTCTCGTCAATGCTTGCAACATTGATTTGAACTAAAGGGTGACATGTGGGCCATTTGCCAAATTCAAAAGCATACACTCAACATACTTGTTAACAACATTAACAACTAAAAATGCAACCTAGAATAAAAGGATTACTAGCTAATGTATCAAAGCTAGATCAAAATGGGTGGAACTCACCAATCTAATTGAATTGACCCCAAAATTGGTCTAATTGGAGGCTTGGGACCGAAAAAGGCAGTTTCGTATTAAATTGATCGATTTTGTAATGGACCGAACTAGCCTTTTTTTCACTGATCCGAACATTCCAAATTTCAATTTTTTTTAAAAGAAAAACAATAATTTTGCCTTACTATTGTTATGCAATTGATGGTAATGTTAAATTCTTGAAGTAAAATTACTTCGATTCTAACATTACCGTTAATTGTTTCAAGATGTTTGAGAGTAGTTCCAACTTCATTGGATTTAATATGTATAAAGCATAACTTCAGATCCCTCTCAAAATCCAACAAATTTAACCATTTTTCAGATTTCAAGATTGCAGGGATTGCAACGTTTCCATTGGATTCAGTCATGTACAAGGGTATGGTACTAGCATTTAATCAAGAGCACCAAACCCTCTATGCACCTTAATGTTAGTGGCATTGATTGTTGAACTCCTATATCATGACCCTAGTGAAAACGTACCCATCACTCTAACAAAATATTGACCTAACATGTTTAGCATTTTCTGCCTTATTTTAATGTGTGGATGGTGACACTAATGACAAAGATCCTAATATAGGCAATGATTTTGCAGATATGTAGGCATTTGTTATGGCATGACTTTTTTTGGCTGCTAGAGGACATTTAGAGCCTATTTGTTGATGTATTTTTCATTCAGATATGGATTACACTTAGTGTTATTTTGGTTATATACACACCCTTACATCCTATATAAATGAGAAATTTTGCATGTGCATAAATGGTTCAGATTCATATGGATGCACATGAATATACATGTTTTTCATTAAAATTCGAATGTTTTATGTATTTTTTTGGTCAACCCATTTTATGACCTAGGCCTTTTACTACTTCCAGTCCAATTCTAATCAATTCCAAATTCAAGGGGTCTACCAGTTCAGTCAACAATTCAATTATGATAACATTGTTGCTAGCATAAACATTAGTGCATAAAAAAACACCACTTGGGTGTCTTGGCACCAAATGAATTATTCGCCACCTTCTTAACAAAACTTACTTCATGGTAGCCAACTTTAGTTATATGAATTCCCCTATTCATATGCATTTGTTATAACCCTATATTCAAGGAGAATTTACAGAGGAAAAAAAAGGTCACTAGTTCAAATTCAATAGATTTATTCATGCTCCAAAAAATAGGAATAGTAATAAGAATGGAAGTGAACAAAAAAACAAAAAATTGGGCAACAAATGGCTAATTAAACAACCTATATATGTTCAACAAAAGAATCTAATAAGGGTACCAGGCAATTATTTGCAATTAATATATTAAAACTTACTTTAAGATCACCTATGATGTGTATGATTGTTAAAAACTTAAGCATCAACAAAAAATCAACCAAGCTTCAAATTACAATTCTCAACAACATCAACAAAAAAATCGATAAAAATTTAGAAATAGGGGCAAGCTTTAAAAAACACAAAATAAATTCATTTTTATTAATTTTTCAAACACAAACCAATAATTGTCAGAATTTCCCAAACCCAACACCCGACATTCGATTCCCAACAATTATTCACTGAACGAATACACAACTAATTTCCTAGCCAAATATTTAGCGGAAGCAAAAATTACTCGATTTTTGCCTAATCAACAAGTTTTCATTAATAAATTAATCCCATAACTTACTTGGACTCCCATTCTGGGATAATGGCCCAACTGACAAAATACAAAACTAATCATCAATCTCTCTGGACTCTCTCGAACCGAGCACATGCTGACTGAGAGGCCTCTCTCAATCTTGTGTTGTTGTTGTTGTGTCTTAGTTCCTCACCTTAGCCTCAATTTATAACTTTCCTATGCTAATATTAATGACCAAAATTAACTCATCAAATTAACTGAATATAAGTAACTTTACTTTAGTTAACTATCCTATCTTTAGCTTTCTCTACTTTTAACTCCAGAACAAGTCATAAATTTAGTTTGCTTTACATGCACATCTCATGCATGTCACATGCAACACATTCGCATGTGTGCAACTCACTTGCACAATCTGCATGTCGCATGCAAGTTCCTAAAGAGGGAAATCAAGGTCCTTCTAGTCAAGACATGAGACTAGAAGTACCTTCCGAGCTACAAAACTCAACACTCCCTCTTAGCGAGGGAGATACTTCTGGAAGAACCTCCTCAACCTGGATCTCTCTCCAACACCACCACATTATATGATGTAGTAGTTGTGCCCTCTGAACTAGAAGACTTCCCTGCTACCTGCTTTGGAATATGATATGCACTGTTCCTTCCAACCATGTTCCTAGGATCCTGCTCTTGAGCTTCTAACAATGTCATATCATACCAACTGAGGCTCCTAGAAGTACCTGAATAATTACTCTTCCTCGCCACCTGCTCCCTCTCAGCAACTAATACTAATCCTATATCCAAGATCCCCTCGGATATACCCATAGGTTGTCCCAACAACGTGTATGAAAACACTTATCTAATGCCAAGCACTACAATTGCATCCAAGGTCGCTCCCTCTGAATATAGAAGTACCTATCCATCTGAGAACAACACTCTATATCCAGCATCCTCCAAGGTTGACACTAAGAACACGTGTACCATCAAACCTGGAACAAACATCCATGTCACCTCCAAAAATCCTCCTGACTCTAGCTGGAATCTGACACATCCAACCCCTTTCACTGCATGCATGGTACTACTCACACTAAACACACTACAATCTGAGCCCATCTTTGAAATATTGTCGAACATTGACTTCATCCCCGTCATGTGATTGGAATCTCTACTATCAATTAGCCATAACCCATTGTCCTCATACACAACAATACTATTGCCATAAACACAGCAAACTAGAGAAATTTCTTTTTCATATTTCTTTGTAAAGTCATCAATCTCAGTTGATGTTGATGTAGCCACTTCTTGCATCGACACTGGCTCGCACAGTGACCAGCCTTATTACACGCAAAGCACTTCACTTTGTGTGTGTCCTTCACAGAAGCAGATCCCCCACTTCCCTTTACTTTTACCCTTTACAACAAGAGCAAAATTCTCCTCATCATCCTTACCATCATGTTGGCTTGCAATTTCGAACGTCTCCTTGTTTATTCCCGTACAAAATCATCCCACAATCTATCCCAACTGGGAAAATTCTCTCGCGCAACAATCCCATCAACAAAGACATCCCATTTCGAAGGAAAGCCAGTCAAGGCTAATCTGACCAACTCTTCACTATCAATAGTTTCCCCCACTGCTGCCAAGTCATCTCTAATCTAAGTGATCATGGTCAGGTAGGATGCAATTGTGTCAGTTTCAAGCATCTCGGTGTTTCTTAGATTCTCCTTCAACACCATCCCTCTATTTTGGTTTGTACTCGAGTATAACTTAGTTAAGGATGC
Source organism: Pinus albicaulis (assembly GCA_034641835.2). Lineage (NCBI taxonomy): Eukaryota > Viridiplantae > Streptophyta > Pinopsida > Pinales > Pinaceae > Pinus > Pinus albicaulis. Next base: position 467,577,656 of record CM076583.1, on the reverse strand, counting down.
CCACATCTCAAAGGCATACTTCTTCCCCATCACATAAGGTATAATATGGTCTTTAATGGAGTCCAGGATTATTCTCTTGGCCTTCACGCTTTTCTTATTAAACTTATTCAATTGAGTAAGATCTATAGAAATTTGAATAGCCTTCTCCACGATGTCCTACAACTCCTGCTACTCAAATAACAGAGCAATTTGCTCCTTCTATGGGTTGAAATTTCCCACCCCGTCCAACATGTCCTCATAAAGTAACCCAGTAGTCATCCATGTCAAACTGGCCAACAATTAATTTTTATTATTTACTAGATGACCTGATGCCTCACTAGGGCTTGCACCCATCTTTTTTGCTTATTATTTTTTTCTTTTCTTTTTTTAAATGGGCCCCTTTTTCTTCTTTTCCATTTTTTTTGAAAATCGCCCATAAAGGATATAATAATAATGAAAAAAAAAATCCTCTCAACCCCTAAAAAAATTCTCGTCCAAATGATCCCAACCAACTTAGCTTCGGTGATCCAATACAAACCCAACAACTGTAATTTTGAGATCAAATCAAAGTTGGGGCTCTGATACCATGTTAAAAATTCCCAAACCCAACAGTCGACATTCGGCTCCCAATAATTATTCACTGAGTGAATACAAAGCTAAGTTCCTAACCAAAATATTTAGCGAAAGCAAAAATTACTCGACCTGAATCACATACACAAACAATTTTTTGCCCAATCAACAATTCTTCATTAATAAATTAACCACAAAACTTACTTGGGCTCTCGTCCTGGGATAATGGCCCAACTGAGAAAATACAATACTGATCACCAGCGTCTCTGCATTCTCTCGAACCCAGCACAGGCTCACTAAGAAGCCTCTCTCAATTGTGTGTTGTTGTTGTGTCTTAGCTCCTGACCTTAGGATCAATGTATGACTTTCCTAAGCTAACATTAACAGCCAAAATTAACTCGTCAAGTTAACTAAAGATAAGTAACTTTACTTTTGTTAAATATACTATCTTTAGCTTTCTCTACTTTTAACTTAAGTCCAGGTCTTAAATTTAGCTTGCTTTACATGCACATCTCATGCAAGTCACATGCAACATATTCGCAAGTGTGCAACTCACTTGCACACTCTACTTGTCACATGCAAGCTCCTAAAGAGGCAAATCAAGGTCCTTCTAGTCAAGACAAGACTACAAGCACCTTCTGAGCTATAAAAATCAACAATAACAACATCAACGAAACGCATTGGCACAGAAATATGGAAAAAACACAATATATGTAGTGGATGCCAAATCAGAAATAACACACCAAGTCAATATTAAATATTAAACCCTCATAATTGTCCAATCAATGACTCATAATTGAACACAACAAACTGAAATCCCAATCAATGACTCATAATTGAACACAACAAATTGAAATCAATTTTCGCAATGTATCTCATCATGAATCAAAACCATGATCTTGGCATTTGTACAAGATATATGAGAGAAGAGGAGTCCAAATAGGTGGATAGTCAACATTCCATTAATTGGAAGAGTTGGAAGAGTTTGTCCCCTCTATTATGTTCATAAGCCTTTTGTGGTCACTAGTTCTCAAAGCATTACACTAGAAGTATCTAGGCCATACCATGAATACAAACACAAAGCAATTGAAATATTAACCCTAGATCCACAAGGATGAATGCAAACATATATGCTAATTTTTTATTGTCTTCCAATTGAATAGTAGTTTTGCAAAAGGTGAAGGTGGTGATCATAGTCACATAATAAGGCAAGTTATGTTATTAAAGCCCAAGACCATAGATGAGGCCTATGTGTCGGCCTAGTACAATAAATCTAATAAGAAAAGTGGTCAACTAAATGGTTTGAAGCAATTAAACCAACATAGAGCTTCCAATATGGGTGAACATAATAAGGAAAGGGTCAACCTTTAGGGTATCTACATTGATGGAATGTGTAAGACAAATATTGAAGTTATGTCTTTAAGATTTATTTGAAATAGATAATATTCTACAATATATCCATGTTTCAATATCTACTATTTCAATACCTCTAATCCAAACAACGCATTTGGTGTCAAAGGGGAGGCGAGGGTTGAGGATCCCTTGGGGGTTCAAGTGTACAAATGAGGGAAAAGTCATTCACCCAAGCATATCATGAACAAACACTAGCTGCAATTAAGGATGAGATATAAGACCTAGAGGCCAATGTCGTGAGAAAGAGGGCATGTTTATCCAACTCGTAGGTTAGAGCAACAGCGGCTACATGGATGCCTAATGTAGGGCATATTAGCGAGTACCAGAACCAATATCTATATACAATTGATCTTTATTGGTGTATGAAATCCCTCCTAGGCAAAGTCCTTTTGGACAAGAATGAGATGAGATCTTGCTAGTCTTGGATGATATCATGCTACAATTGAAAAGCATTAACGAGAGACTAGCACACATTGAAACATGCAAGATCGGGTCCTCTTAGCAACTAGAACAATTTTGAGCCCATCCCCACAAAAGTGGATGCCTCAATATCTTCTTAGTCTTGTTCACACCTATGACCACTTTGTTGTTTTTGCTTTAGAATTTCACAAGTGGGTTTGGGATATAGAAAATCTTGCTTATGCTTTCATCAGTGTTATTGCCCAAAATTTTGCAATTGAACTGTTTATTACTAGGCTTGACAAATGTTGGTTGGATCCAACTCATTTTGAACTTGTTACAATTTTGGATTGAAGGTCACTAGTTCTTCTAATGGGTTGGTTTCCCCATTGGCAAACCATAGTATAATCAGTGCCAATGGCTATTTTTATCTTTTTGACATGAATAGAAACTTTCAACTTACAATACCACACTCAAGACAAAATTAAAATCCTCATTGCACCAAAATTTAAATCCTCATTACACATGCATACAAAAGAAATGTCACTTTTCACTAGCCATCTTGCTTCAACATAAAACTATTATTTTATAAGCCCGTATTGTTAGCTTGCCTTCACTGTATGATTTCGAACTTGCATTTCCTTTTGAATGAATGTTGACAAGTACATACTTGCTTTGTTCTAGTGATAAACAGGATAGCTCATAAATGTTTTTTACTTGGCCATTTTACTAGCTACAACTTATGTAATGTCACAATGTCAAATTATTGCACCTAACATTTGGAATAAAGGGATGTAAAATAATATAAATTTGAGAATAAATTGTTGACAGTTGAAGGACCTCACAACTTGAAATACATCAACCAACATCATCAAGAATGGGTGTTGATGAAAATTAAACAATATATTTTAACCAACCTAAATCCATCTTAACTTTGGATCTACCAAGCACTGAGAGGGATCAAATATCTTTTCACTTTAAAAGAGGTTTGCATCTCAAGAGATTTAATCCCTCTCTACGCTTCGTAGATCCAAAGTTAGGTTAGATCTAGGTTGGTTTAATTACTAGCACAACCACATTAATAATTGTGGTTGATATATGCCGATAGGCGCCAATAGTATAGATTTAATATTTTGATATTAACAAATATATAATAATAATAATAATACTATAATTCTTAATATTATATTTAGGAATATTTGTTTGGATTATAATAAATATTTTTTTTCCATTTAACATTATTATATATTTATAAAATTTATTTATTGATATTATTGATATTATTAATTGTTTAATTAATTTTTATATTTATATTTTTAATTGTTTGCCTTAATCTTAATTTTAATATTAATATTTCGAAATTAATAATTATAATTTTAAAATTAAAATAATTATAATTTATTACAAGCCCATCGGGGTTTGGTTTGGTCTAGTGGCTAAGGCATTCGTGCCGCTGTGCAGGTCACGAGTTCAAGTCTCGAATAACCCGAGGGTTGTTGTGGCGGGCTCGGCAGTTCCTCCTAGGAGTATAGTGGTAGCCAGCGAGATTCGACCCCGTGTCACGCGAGTACGATACCGGTGCCGTTGTCGATTCTCCTAGTTAGAATTATAAATATATATATATATATATATATATATATATATATATATATATATATATATATATAAAATTTATTACAATAAATTGCTTTTATAATAAGAATGCTTTTATAATAAGAATATTATAATTGATATTAATAAAAAAGTTAATAACATAAATATGGTCAATAATAATTTAATCATACTGTAATATTTGTATTTAAAATTATTAAAAAATATATATAATATATTAAATTGCAATTAAAGGTCAAAGAGCCACTTACAAAAATTAAAATGCATGTTTAATAAATTATTAAAACTAAGGTCATGTTGAACCTCTCGCTTTACCAACCTAAAATAATAGAATGGCGATTATGATGCCCATGACAACACCGCCATTAGTCACCATGTAACAGCAAGACCTTTCAAATGGTAAGACCTTTCAAACATGAGGATCGTGACGCCTAGTAAAATCGAAACGTCATGTAGACATAAGCCAAACATTTTCCAAACACATTGCTCGATGGGACATTAATCGTTCAAAGATATATAATTTAAAATTTTAATTTATTATAAAAAGAGTAACGGAAAAGATGAAGAGAGAAATTAATCTCAATTTTCTATCTCATTATACGCGACTAAGAATATTCTACCCACAGTTAATCCTATTCATTCACTTAAAAAAAATCTGCAAACCCTCATCCAGAAGTTGAAATAAGAACACTTATCGATGTAATTAATTATAGTTAATTATAATTATAATTATTTATTTATTTTTTTTATTTTGTAATTTGATTGGATCAAAATGTTATTCAAGACATTACATTACAACATCTCTATCATACTAAGTTGGAGAGCGCCTCTTAGCACAACGAAATAAAGGTATACCAAAAATTTGGAAATCCCTCAACAATGTGGCTTTTTCCCCACAACTCTAACAAACAAGGTGGCTTAAGTAGTAGCATCTCTATTTGTACATATTCAACTTTTTGTATAATATATGTCAACTTTATTCAATATTAAAGTAGTAGTCGAAAAATCAACATATACACATCTAAAGAGAGGGTAAAGGGACTCTTAATATTAGCAACTAGGGCCAAATTCCACTTTGGACATTTCATTTGATGGAGATGATTATTGCATTAAATTACTCTTTTCAAGAGGACTAAAATCAACCTAAAGATCATCAAATTTGGATAAATAGAACTATGTTTTTTAATTTATGCCTCCACCCATGTGTACCTCATCAAGGTTGGCTTGGGGTTACTTTAACCTACTTGAACCCCTCTCCATCTCCTATAAAAGGAAGTGCCCTCCAACCTCATTAGACAAATCGAAAAGCATCCATCTCATGTGAAATACATCTCTAAGGTAGTCGAGCTTAAGAGGAGGACAATTTTTTTGGGACTGTTTTGTGGGTGGTTTTGTGTCTCCAACAGGTCCGAATTGCAGCAGGTAGGAAACCGCATTTATGAGGGAGCTTTGTATGGTGTTTGCGCTTAATTTGGTTGGGCAGAATGTCATAGCTCTAGTTGTCTGCTACAGGTGGGCCGCAAGCATAGATAACCTTGGACAGGGGGCCGAAAAGTTGGCAAGAGGTCGCAGGCCTTGCATCTCTTGGACGGGAGGTTGTGACACTTGCTTTGCGAATTAGAGCAGAGAGGTGTTTGGAGGGAGTCTGTGGTAAAGAAGGACGTCTGGAAAGCGAGCAAAGGATATTGTAGCAATTTGCCAACAACCCTAACCAGTGACCAAACTTGCACCAGCCCTTGAGGATGCAAGTATGTGGGCAGATCAGCTTGGAGGAAGGACGCAGTCAAGGAAGGGATCTAGGAGAAGTGAAAGAGGGTTGTAGCAGCTTGCCATCAAACCCTAACCAAATCACCAAAACATAAAAGCTTCTATAGCAGTATGACTCGAGCCTAAGAGGACACCAATTTGCTCCAGAATTGCATTTTTGGGTCAACTATGTATCTAAGGGCAATGATATTGGATCTTCAAATTAGCAAGTCAATTTTGACCTTGAATTACTGTACTCTCTCTATTGAGCATTTGATATTAATAATAAGAATTGATCAAGGGTTTTCCCCATCTTGGGGTTTTTCCCTGGCTTGAGCCATATCCTTGTGTTCTCTTATCTTGGCTTGTCTTCTACATCTATCATTTACATCCTTTCTTCAGTTATTGTCAATGTGATAGTGATTCAAGTGATTGCTAATGGAAATGAAATGGATTAGTATCTAGGCTAATATTGAACACTGAAGTAATTGACCTAAACAAAGAACAAGTTAATTCAAAATTAACATGGTATCAGAGCTCAAGAGAGTAAAAGGCAATCACAAAAGGGTTTGTTGACAATTCTCCGTGGCCTCCTTTTTCTTCAAAGATCAGACATCTTCTAGTTACTACTAGCAAGGACATAAAAGGATCTATTTGAAGTTCATATTCTTGCCCTGAGGCACAACTCGCTCTAGCCCCTTGGATCAGCATGGTCTGGAATCTACGTATGGACTACACTCCTTCGCGGTCATTACAGGTCTATACTATCTTGTTTCTACTCTCTTGCAGACTTTACAGGACCACTTTCTAATATATATATATATATATATATATATATATGAGAGTTATTGAGTTATAGTCTTTGCGTTATATGGCTTCACTTCATATAATTCTCCTCTGTGTATAGTCTAGGCAATATAATTATGGCATTGTTGTATATATTGATTTCAATACCATGTGTGGACAACCTTAGCATCGTATATGTACAGTGATCCCGATATAATGATTGATTTTGGATTTCATATTTCTGCGATTATTGTCTTGTTTCAAAAATCTTTTCAAATCCATCGCATTTGTGATAGTTTAGATGATCGACGTTTCGAACTGCCAATTGTGGTTCATCTTCAAGATGCAAAGAGATGTGGAAAACTGAACGGACCAACGATTGCTAGTAAATAGGAGAAGCAGGGAGGAAATATTAAAAAAAAAGGCCAACAATGAAAACCTTAAGAGAAAAAAAAATCTAAAAGAATATAATGTAAAAAGTGTGATTTAAGACCCAACCATTGAATTCAACTAGGCCGAGTCTATATCGAGTCAATCCTCAGCCAGTTTCGAATCTGAGTCAGAGTTTTAAAACTATATATATATATATATATATAGTGCCCATATATACATGGGTTCTCAGCATAGTTGTCATGGCTCAGTAATTGGTATGGTCTCGACACAACATTACAGAAGTGTTTCGACCCTCTAAGGTCCATGACTTGCATTATTCCTATGATACGCATTTGATGGTTCGCACTATAATCTCTAGCCGGATTGGTATCCAAAGGCATCGCTTCCCACATAGGCAAAGCTACAAGCATCGCTACATTCTTATGATCGCATCACTATATTAGTGATGCAGACACCTGGTCGGGTCAGCTCGACACAAAAACCAGTCTAAAGGTCAATTTGTTACCAAGCCAACCGAGTCGGTCATCGACCCAGCCAGTTCGGTAATAAACTGCCTGGATCGACCGAGCCCGAGTTAAACTGACCAAGCCAGTCAAATTCGACCGCGACTCAAAAAAGCAACTCAAACAGACCTCAAAATTGGCTAAACTTGGTTTTAAGATTTTAGTATGCCCTTCTAACCTCTACCAAGCCTATAAAAGCTACCCAACCCCTCTCATTTCCTCACAGCTATCTCATTGCATTTGTGTGAGCATTGATGAGGAATTTGTGAAGAGTTGTGGAGTTGGTTTTTGGAGCAACAGTGATGAGTCTCTTGGGCAATCATTGGAGTAGCAGTGAGGAGATTCTTGGGCAGTCATTGGAGCAACATTGAGGAGGCTAGAGCCTAGAGGTATGTTTTTTCACTTTTAAAATTTGCCTTTTTTTCTTTGCAAATCTGGAAATTGAAAACTGAAATTTATGTGAAAGAAATGAACATTGAAGAGTTGTTTTTTTTGTTTTCATTTTCAGATTTTTTCCTTTCATTTCCAAGTCCAAATATCAGCCCAAAATGGCTCCTAAAATGAAAGATAATGCTTGGGCATATGTTGAGATGATTTATAATCAAATGCATTGCAAATTTTGTCATAGAAAAATTAAGGGATGTGGAGGGGGCATTCATAGGCTGAAACAACACTTGGTGTTAGAGGCCAGATTACTCCATGTGAAGCACCAGCAGAACAAATTAGGGAAATTAAAGAGGAGTTGCTAGATACATTTGAGAAGTTTGAGGAAGAAAAAGCTAGGCAAAAGAAAGAGGATAAAATTGGGAGGAAGAAGAATATAAAACACATGATAGCTGCCAACCCCCATTTTGATTACGAGGGCTCTTCATCTATCCCTTGCACTAATGCATCCAACCCCTTTCGCTATGTTCCTCCCTCTTTGGAGTCTATTCAAGAAAAGGGCAAGGGTATAATTAAAAAGAAGGGTAATATCAAAAGTTATTTCACACCCTCATCTCCCTTTGATAGTGCACATGGTCCTCAAGCTAATAGAGGTCAAATGCAGCACACTTTAAATCGGCATTGGAAGAATATCCCCTTCAATGCTTCTCGTTCACCATATTATGAACCTATGTTTGATGCCATATTTGTTGTTGGAAAGGGCTTCAAAGGAAAAAATAGGATGTACCATCATGTCAGATAGATGGACTGATCAGATGGATCGTACCATAATAAACTTTCTTATCTTTTGCCCACAAGGAACCATGTTTCCAAGATCAATTGATGCATGTGATAGGGTGAAAGATGCACACTTGTTGTTTCAGCTTTTGGATGAAGTTGTTGACGAGGTGGGGGTGGCTAATGTTGTTCAAATCATTACAAATAATGCCTCTAACTATGTTCTTGCTGGTAAAATGTTAGAGGAAAAACACAAAACCATCTTTTGGACCCCATGTGTTGCACATTGCATAGACCTCATGTTTGAGGAAAATGGTAAAATAGATTGGATCAAGAACACAGTAGAGCATGCCAAAAGCATAACAAAATATATTTACAATCACTCATGGATTTTGAACGTGATGAGGAAACACACAAGGGGCAAAGATATTATTAGGCCTACCATCACTAGATTTGCAACTCATTTTTTGACATTTCAATCTATGCTTTCCCAACATAGAAACTTGCAAAGGGTGTTTTCCAGTGATGAATGGAATGAATGTCAATGGTCTCGCAAACAAGATGGCAACGATGTGAAAAAGAAATTTAATGATGAAATATTTTGGAAAAAGGCAACAGAGATTGTGAAGGTTTTTGAGCCACTTGTTAAGGTGTTGCAGTTGGTGGATGGGGAAAGATTGGCTATGGGACTCATTTATGAGGTTATGGATCAAGCAAAGGAGCAAATAAAAGCAACATACAAGGAAAAAGTGTCTAAGTATGGGCCCATTTGGGAAATCATTGATCAAAGATGGAACAATCAACTCCATCGCCCTAGACATGCAGCTGGGTATTTTCTAAACCCAAGGTATCATTATAAAGCTCTTGAGGCAGGAGCTTTGAATGGGGAGGTTAAAGATGGATTGATTGACTGCATTGATTGCATGGTCCCTGAGGAGAGTGACCAATTGGAGATACACTGACAAATCACTTGTTTCAGCAAAGCCACAAATACCTTTGGCAAGAACCTAGCAAGGATTACAAGGGAAGCAAATGAGCCCGGTAAACAAAGAATTTCAACTTCAAATTCTTATTTTGTTAAATTGTTTATAACTTGATATAATTTGTTGAGCTAACTCATTACACAACTATGTTTTTTGCAGCACAATGGTGGGAGGCATTTGGTAGCCATTGTCCTCAATTGCAGAAGTTTGCAATCTGCATTGAGTCAAAGTTGCAAGTGCTTCTAGGTGTGAGCACAATTGGTCTGTCTTTGAGAGGATTCACACGAGCAAGAGAAATTGTTTGGAGCAAAAACAGTTAAATGATCGGGTCTACGTCCAATAGAACCTCTGACTAAGAGGTAATCAAGTTATAACCTAGCTAACCACGCTTGACATGTGCAATACAACCTCTGACTAAGACACAGTCAAGTTAAAACCCAGCTAACCACGCTTGACATACTAAGAAAATTTCACTTCACGACCCGCATAGATCCCATGCCAAAGGGAGATTCAGTACATAAAAAAAAAGAACCAACTTTGAGGCCTCATTCACGCAGTTGGTTACACTAAACTGAACATGGCCAAAAGGACGCCACAGAAGCAGCTTGTCAGATTACAAGTACCTAATCTAAAAGACAATCCACTAGGGAAACGAAGCAGCATGCCATATTACAAGTAACTTATCTAAAGGCCGATATACTGGAGAAAACAAATAGGATCCGGTATAAAATAAATAGCTATAGACACATGTTAAGCTAAACATCTTTTAAAGGGCACAACAGAGCAACTGCTAAGACAAAGACTACATATGAGCACCAAAGCACATACAGAAAGAACAAAATGCTTCGACAGACGCAAATGGTGAATGCCGAGTTTGAAGTCTTGGATAATCTTGAAGAAAAATGAAGGAAAAGAAAGACGATTCGAGAAAAGTAGTTACCGGGTAAACTCAATTTTTTACCTGCAATGAATGTTGGATTGCCTCCTAACCATCAAATGACTTGATCTCGAGCATGTTCATACATACAATCAACCAAAGGCCAACTAGAAAGAAGGTCGCAAGCAAAGTACAGATTCCTCGGATTCAGAAAGTTCCCACGGAGGCCAAGGAGAAACCAGCTGATCACAAGTTCAAACCTCACGACTTTACATGTAGAAGCCCTGATTCTCTGCACTCGTTGCACCAATTCGACTTAAGCCAGCTGCAACTGTGAAGCCTCGGCGGGCATCGTCTGTGGTCGCGAGTTCAAATCCCGCGCTGGAACCCTAATGACAAATGCAAAACACCGACATTCGCCTTAAAACAACATATACAAATACGGAGACTGTGATGTAAAACAGCTGGAAGTATATTTGCAATGTGTGGCGGGGGTAAAGTGCAACAAAAAAATGAAGTGAATCAGCGGTGAGACCGCCAATTCAACGCCGCTGGGGTACCTTTTATAAAGACAGGGGACCCATTGCCAAAATGAGGAAAAGCGCTGCACCACCGGATAAACAGCAAACTATCTAGTGTAATTTCATTCCGGTGTCCAGTGTATAGCGAATTAACTAACAATAACATGTAACTTAGCAGTGTAATTTCATTCAGTTGTCCAGTATATAGCGAATTAACTAACAATAACATGTAACTTAGCAGAGAAGATAGAGACTTACTAAACAGGAAAAATCTCCGGACAGATCGTAGATCCCGAGTTCGAAATTGGCAGGTTGGCTCCAAAACATCTTCCGCTGCACTATTTATGGAGGGAAGGACAGCACTAAGGCTGGGGCGGGGCTGGGCTGGGCTAAGTATGGTGACGGCTTCGAAGAAAAGGGATTCGAGCCCCAACCTGTCCTCACCTCTTTCCTCCTTCTCCTCCTCAGTAACTTGGCTCTGCCTCCGATGCCACTCCGGTGGTTAACACGGGACTTTAACCTTCATCAGAATTTTCTTGATATGGAGGTGTTTACCAGGTGGCAATATAACGGCCAGCTGGCCCACCCTACTGACAACGTGCATTATTAAAGCGCATTTTACCTGAGCTGGTAAAACTGTAAAGCATATTTATGGAAATTGATGTCCATAAAGAATTGGTCAACGCGAAAACATAATTATTTTTTATTTATTTGAAATGAATGTGAAAAAGTATTTTGTTTTAGGGTGTGACAAGGTTTTTTTGAAGTATATTTTCTAATTTAATTTATTGAAGGTTTTTTAATTTATTTAAAGTTTGGTATAGATTGTTTGGAATTACAATTTTGAATTATAAATTCTCTATAATTTCACTAATTTGTGACTTTTTGAAGGTTTTTAATTCATATAAAGTCAAAAACTTCTTTTAAATAAATACAAATTAAGATTTGGCTCAAAAAGATTTAGTTGAATTTGAGCCAAAAAAAATTAAAACGCAGTGTGTTTAGATAATCTCTTAATAACTCCTAAGAATGTTTTTAGGATTAACAGGCTACACAAAAGTAAAAAGTAAATCAAATTACAGAAAAAAATAAAAATTAAATTAAATTAAATAAAAATATAAATGTAATGTAAACATTTTAGGTCAAAATAAAAAGGTTAATTTTTCATGCAATTTTTTGAAAAGTTTTTTTTTATTTATTTTTCTGATTTAATTTCTCTAGGGCAGGAATTCATTGAAATCACAATTTTGATGTGTAAACTCACACAATCCAAGTGCCCTAGAGTTTTTCATTGAATCCATATATGGAGTGAAAAAACTAATTTAAATAATACAAATCAAGATTTCACCTCAAATTTTTCAGTTTTTCAGGGTGTTGAATCCATATATGGAGTGAAAAAATCAGTTTAAATGACACAATTCGAGATTTCACCTCAAATATATGGAGTGAAAAAACCAATTTAAATAACACAATTCAAGATTTCACCTCGAATTTTTCAGTTTTTCAAGGTGTTGAATCCATATATGGACTGAAAAAACCAGTTTAAATAACACAAATCAAGATTTTTTTGAGATGATTCCGCCCCAAAAAAATCCACCTCAAACTTCAAAAAGTCGCATTAAAGACAACTTAAAATTAAAATAACTCCAGAAATTAAAATAGTAACAAATAAAAATAACTCTAGAAAATAAAATAGTAAAAATGGTCCATCATTAAATCAGAAATCTTTTTGGAAAATCACATAATCAGTTGAGAAAAAATGTGTCTCCAACTACCTAGTGTAGTTCATCAGGAGAATGGTGGTTGTGCTGATCTACATCCATCAATAAATAAATTTCAGAAAAGAAACCACGTGTTTCGAACTAATTAGTGTAGTTCATCATCAAGAGAATGGTGGTTGTGCTTATCTACATCCATCAATAAATAAATTCCAGGAATGGTGCCCTAGGGTTTTTCAGGTGTTGAATCCATATATGGAGTGAAAAAACTAATTTAAATAACACAAATCAAGATTTCACCTCAATTTTTTCAGTTTTTGAGGGTGTTGAATCCATATATGGAGTGAAAAAACCAGTTTAAATAACACAAATCAAGATTTCACCTCAAATTTATGGAGTGAAAAAACCAATTTAAATAACACAAATCAAGATTTCACCTCAAATCGGGTGTTGAATCCATATATGAACTGAAAAAACTAGTTTAAATAACACAAATCAAGATTTTTTGGGATGATTCCCAAAAAAATCCACCTAAAACTTCAAAAAGTGTCAGTAAAGACAACTTCAAATAAAAATAAAATAGTAAAAATCACATAATCAGTTGAGAAAATACGCGTTTCGAACTATTTAGTGTAGTTCATCAGGAGAATGGTGGTTGTGTTGATCTACATCCATCAATAAATAAATTTCAGAAAAGAAACTACGTGTTTCAAACTAATTAGTGTAATTCATCATCAAGAGAATGTTGCTTGTGCTGTACTACATCCATCAATAAATAAATTTCAGAAATGCAACTGTCAGGCCCAATCCACCTAAAACTTCAAAAAGTAGCAGTAAAAACAACTTCAAATAAAAATAACTCTAGAAAATAAAATAATAAAAATGGTCCATAGTATCGGTCCATGGTATTGAGAACCCATGGTATTCACGTGGAATGTAGTTTATTTAAAGGTGGGAATTAAACTAACCTAGATCCATCTTAACTCTCCATCTACCAAATAAAATCCACATGAAACTTCAAAAAGTCGCATTAAAGACAACTTCAAATAAAAATAACTCTAGAAAATAAAATAATAAAAATGGTCCATAGTATTGGTCCATGGTATTGAGAACCCATGGTATTCACATGGAATGTAGTCTATTTAAAGGAGGAATTAAACTAACCTAGATCCATCTTAACTCTCCATCTACAAAAAAAAAATCCACATGAAACTTCGAAAAGTAGTATTAAAGACAACTTCAAATAAAAATAACTCTAGAAAATAAAATAATAAAAATAGTCCATAGCATTGGTCCATGGTATTCATGTGGAATGTAGCCTATTTAAAAGGGAAATTATACTAACTTAGATCTATCTTAACTCTCGATCTACCAAACACCCCAAAGGGATCAAATCTCTTGATATGCAAACCTCTTTTAGAGTGAATTATTTATTTATTTGAAATTAATGTATTTAATTTAATACAAAATTCAAAAAAAGTAACTTTTAAGTGTGGATTTCTAGTAGATTTGTGATCTTAAATTACAAAAATAATTATGACCAAATCTTGATTTATGTTATTTAAACATATTTTTTTAACTACATATATGGATTTAGATTAATAAAATTTAATTAAATAAATTATAAGAAGTATTTTTCCTCATTCAAACTAGTAAAATTTAATTAAATACAAATTATAAGAAGTATTTTTCTTAAATTTAATGATGACAACTTTTATAAAATTATAGATTTCCACTCTTTAAATGTGATTTTTTTTTAATCCACTAAATTTAAAACAAAATATCACTTAAAAATATTTAAAACGTCTAATAATTATGTTGGGGTTAAAAAAGGTGTTATGGTTTGAAACGTGGAAAGTAAAAGCGAAATATTTTATTAATAAAAAAATTTAAAATATTAAAAAGAATAACGTGGAGGATGGAATTCCATATCATAAAGATTACTAAGATTCTCTTTTAAACTATTATATTATGCACATGGTAAACTATCAAATCTGATAGTATGTTTGATTTTGAAATTCCTATTTAAAAATAATATAAAAAAGGATTGAAATCTGATTATAAAAAATGATTTTACTGTTTTGGCAATATTGGACGAAGTTATGTCATATGATTCGGTTAGACGATGATGTTTGTTGCCATCGTTATTATATATAATTTATTATAATTTAAGTTGTTTTGTCTTGTTTGTTTCATTGGCTTAAAAACACCACTTGTGTTGTGGTATCAAATGTTTTATAGGGACTAAGGTATGCCTAGGATTTGTTGAAGTTATTTAAATTTGAAGCGTGTCTCATACGTGTGTTATATTTTCCGAATTGTTTAAAGATATGCTTTAACTAATATTTTATTTTTTATTTTTATTTTTTATTTTTTTTAGATCTAGGACAATCGGTAATTGGTGAGAGTTGTCTGAGCAAGGCTCGAGTTCAAATTCAATTGGCTGCCACTATAAATCTAGGCTAGGTGCAACAGCCTGCAAGCCGCACACAATAGCAATTAACTTATGCCTCAACAAGAGCCGAGACGTCTACTATGGGGTCGCCTACTCTTCTAGCCAAGACACAACAGGCGTATGTCTCCACGGGGGTTTGATCCTGGGTGGATCTGCTGAAAGTCAAGTGCTTTCACCATTTGCCCCCGCTTCACGGACATTTTTTATTTTTATTTTGATTGCTATGGGTGTGAACAAACGGAGGGATGAGAGGTTATTTGGGAGGGTATGTCACTTCACTGACTCCTTTAGTTATTAAGGTAAAGGTGGGTAAGGTGGGGTGGTACATCTTTGTTATTGAGATTTGCATGTAGATTAAATTTATTTTAATGTAAGGTAAGATTAATTTATTTGATTTGATGATGGATGAAAAGTAGTTGAAGGAGAGCTTGAACTCCATATGGCGGCAAGGACTCTGATTCTGTGACACTGTAAATGGAATTATCTTGAGTTGTATGTGCATTTGGTTTGTTTCTTTAGAAAGGAGGGGAAAGCCAAGAGACAATGCTCGCTTTGGAAGTGAGGGTATGGTTAATCAGAGGTCATGCACTGAAGCCTAGTGAGCTCGAGGTGATGCTAAGACTTCTTAGTTGTAGCATATCTAGGATCTCGACCCAAGAGTTCCTCGGTTTTCGTAACAACAATTTGGTCCCGAAATTAAGGTATTGGTGGCGTTATTCTACATAATTGAGTGTGAGTTGAGTTTGATCCTAGGTTCACATGCCTAAAATAAGGTATAGGTAACTATTCACCCATCTTGGTTTTACCTCCCAACTATTATTGGTCTCAATTTTGGTATTTGGTTTTTATGGGCTCTTGTTGGAAATTTTGGGAGCTTTATAGCCCTATGTCTTGTTTTGGAAGCCAAGGTTTCACTACTCTATCTAAGGTCTTGTGGGTGTGGCTAGCGAGGGAGGTGTCAACCCACTACCTCTCCAAGGCACCCTCATTGCTTTGGTTGTTGTCTAGTACCTTGTCAACCTAATTTGGGATTTCGGCATTCTAGTGGATTTTCTATTTGATGTTCTAGTTATTTCCCAGTTTTGGTTTCACCCTTGGATCTCAAAGTTTGTCAGTTCTAGTTGAGGTCCTTAGTTCCTCTTCTAGGTTGGACACAATTGGTCACCTTCTTGCTAGGTCGCCCTCCTCAGTCAAGCCATTTTTTGGAGGACTTTATATCTATCCGTTGGAGGATTGCAAGCTTCCAGCTAACCAAATCTTGGGATTTATCATTGGGTATTTTATGTATATTTTCGAGTGGAGGGTTATTAAGGAATGGCTCATGGGTCTAGACATGTAGGCAAGTTTGGCACCTTAAGTGGGTATGTAGCCTTTCTATCTCTAGATCCTATTGGTTTTTGATCTAGCTCACAATGTCACATCAACATGGCAGAGCTAGGAGGGGGATAGGTGATAGAGGACAACATATCAAACTTCAATTAAATATTCCAGTACAAGACGAGGCCACTGATCCTATCCCATCCCATGCTCTTGTTATTGAAGAGCATGTCCCTACTTAGGATTTATTTGGTTGTCAACTTAGACACGTCACTCTGTTTTTAAATCAGCTTCGTAGAGATCAATGCAATGAGAGGAATGAGATTATCGCCTTCACGAACAATCTCCAAAGAAACCAGTGGCATATGCAAGATAAATTAGCCATCCTGCAAAGGGGCAATGCCACATATGGGAGAACCTGGACAAATTTGAAGGAAGATTGGCCCACATGACATGTGTGTTGTGACTTGAAGCCTACACCATCACCGAGCTTTGGACTGGAGCATCATGTTCTGATAAATTCATCAAAATCATAATGGTTTATGGTTATATATTGATTTTGAAGGTTTTTTGGTTTTATGTGCCCTTTTGTTTATGGTTCACCATCTTTTTTCTGGTAATTTATAATATGTTTTGATAATTACCTACTAGCCAATAAATCTAGTAAAAGTGAGACCAAGAGGATATTGGAAAATTGTAAACACATATGTAATCTTTTGGCATAAATGAAACTACTAGATCCTCAAAAAAGAAAAAGAAAAAAATATTTTATTTAGGGAGTATAATAAATTTAATGGGAGTTGTCTTTAATGTTCCAGTGGATTTCTTGGTCGAAATTGAGCTGAAACAATTGAGTTGAAATCTTGATTGTGTTATTTAAGCTAGTTTTTTTACTGCATATATGGATTCAGCACCCTGAAAAACCTTTAGGGCACTTCGATTGTGCAGAGTTACCCATTAAATTTGCGATTTCAATGAATTCCTACCGAATTTTAGAAAACTTAGATCAGCAAAATAAATCGTAAAATCTTTCAAAAAGTCGCATTAAAGACAACTCGAATTTAATGTGGTTAAGATTTATGGAATGAGGTTTATTAAATAGTTGGTGTGAATTTGTTGATTAATGTAACATGGTCATACTCATTTAGTAAGGTCCACTAAGTAGTTGGTGGGTAATAAATGTAATAATGAGGGCTAGTTGGCACCCATAAGAATACCTCGGAAAAGTATAGTTTAATTATTAGATGTCTTTGTCTTTTTCCACGTGTCCTTTTTGGTCCATTTTTCATAAAATTAGGTAGAGAATTTTTTAAATCATAAGTTTTGTAGTGCAATCTCCACAAGGGTTTTTTAGAGCACTGAATCCATTTATACATAAAAAAATGTATTTTAAACAAATAAAATCCCTGATTGCACGAGAGGCACTCTCCAACCCGATATGGTAGCGATGTTGTAATGTCAACATAAACATTTTGACTTGATAAAAAAATATAATAATAATAATGAGAAGCACAAAGCTCTCAACAATTTATATACGAAAAATTGAAATTAATAATTGCGTTGAGCGCTCTACAACCAAGTATAGGGGTGTTGTAGTGGTGTAAATGTTTGTAAAAATTTACATGTTGACTTAATTAATAAATAATAAAAAGTTAAAAGTAATACAAAACCCAATATGTCGAAGATATCATAATGTTCGTAAATGGGTGTAAACATTTAAATGTTGCCTCAAGTAATAAAAAATTAAAAGTAATAAAAAAACATAAAATTTAATTTGTTACACTGTAATGTTCTTTTTTATTAAAAAAAATAAACAAACAAACAAAACAAAACAAAACATTTTTTATAATGAAATAAAATCATAAGATGCATATCATGTTAAAATATATAACATGTAAATAGTAGTTATAAGCCAGCCTAGATCCATGTTAACTCTAGAACTACCAAACATCGAGAGGGATCAAATCTCTTTTCACTTTAAAAGAGGTTTCATACCAAGAGATTTGATACCTCTCCATGCTTAGTAGATCCGGAGTTAACATGGATCTACATTGTTTTAATTCCCCCATTTAAATAACCTATATTCCACATGAATACCATGGGTTCTCGAAAACCTAGAGCTCAAAAACTCAAGAAAAACTAATAATAATAATAATTTATTTTTATTTTATTTTGATAGAGTCAAAAATTTTACTGGACATCCCACTACATTACGTTACACATCTCTACCATATTGGGTTGGAGAGCTCCTCTCGGGGCAATTAAGATCCATTTTACCATATAAATTAAAATAATGATTTCGTAACCATGTTTACAAAAACTTAATACTTACAATATAACAAGGTTCTTAACCATGGATATTTTTTTAAAACTAAAATGCATATGTTTTATTTATTGAAGAAATATGGTTGCGCCGAGGCCGAATCAACCAACATTACATAACAGCGAGCCTGCTTCCTGATACAAGTAAAGCAAAATTTCATGGAATGCAAGTTTGGAGGGGGCTTTCATCATTTATGCTGAGACCACCTGGCGAGAGTAGACATCCTTTGTTTGCCATAATGTCCACTTCCTTGTTCGAGGCTCCAAGAATGTGGAAGAATTGGTAGGAGGTGAATTCTAGCAGCAAAAGCTTCAATCTTCAGAGTGGCTTATTGAGGATGGCATTGTTGAACTGATCACCCAAATTAAGCGTCTTGATCAGGATTTTTGAGTCACCAGAGACTTGGAAGTCTTTTATGCTACTCTCGCGGGCAATGTGGCAAGCTTTTAGTAGGCCTAGGATTTATGCTTGATTATTTGTTTTTTGTCCTAGGCCCCAACAGAAATTGTCTCTTCTTGCGTCGTCCGGGGAGTAGAGTACGCCAGATGGCCCGAGGTTTCCTTTGGGTGCACCATCAAAAAATATTGTTGTTTTTCTCTGCTTTCTCCACCACACCTGGAATATTTCATCTGAGTCCCTTATTCGCCATCTAGGATTGGTGAAGGGAGTGACCAAGGATTGTTTTCTGACTCGAGGGGCAAGGGTTCCCATCCATTTCTTTTCTTCGGGGAGGAGAAAGCTATCAGATTTGTGGGATTGTTGCATCACAGATTCAAGAAGAATAGATTTGGCTTTGGCTGCAACCATTGCAGGAGGCCAGTAAGAATTGTTGAAGATCTTCTCATTTTGAGCAAGCCAGATTTTCCAGCAGACATATTTGGGGATGGAAAGCCAGACATGAGACTAGAGTGACTTGTTGGGGTATCATGAGGGTAGTGTTGGCTCCAAGATGACAAAATTTCAACCACTAAAATGTGGTTTGGAACAGAGACCTGGAGGCCATGAAGGATAAATCTCCAAACCTATTTGGCAAGGGAACAATCCACAAAGAGGTGATCAGATGTTTCGCTGGCATTCCCGCAGAGCGCACACCTATGAGGGCCAGTGATGCTTCTTTTGGCTAGATTTTCCCCTGTCAGGACCTTATTATGCATAAGGACCCACAAAAAAATTAAAAATAATAATAATAATAATAATAATAATAATAACAATAATAATAAATAAAGAAATAAAAATAATAAAAATAAATAAAAAATAAATAAAACTTTAAAATTTAAAAATAAATAAATAATAATAATAAATAAATAAATAAATAAATTTAGGGACACCGAATGTATCCCATACCCGTTTCCAGAACTTGGCAGGCTGGTTCCTTTCTTTCTAAGTTTGGAGAAACCTGTAACCGAGCGCAGCTGTGTAATTTCCAGATCTTCCCCAGCCCCAACGATCAACAACGTCCTTATGCACCAGTGCGAGGTTGATTTGCAAATTTATGAGTGTTTGCTGTTGTTGACGCAGATGCTCCAGAATTCTGGGGAAGTCCCAGGACTGCCAATTCCCCTTTTCGTCCCAGGCAGAGATCTCGTCAACTCTAAGGATGCCAAATTGGATCAGCCATTCGCGGAGTTCTTTTATCTCTGCATATTTGCTGAGTGGCATGTGGCCCATAATGTCGTTATCCCAGAGCTTAGTGTTCTTACCATTTCCAAGGATGCAATAAAGGCTTTCCTTGAAAAATTCTAAACCTCTGCGGCATAGATTCCACACCTAAGTGTCGTTTAAAGTGTTTTCTACCTGCAGTAGCCTTAGAGGGATGCCTTGCGCGTATTTTTTTTTGAGGATTTTTTTGACTGGGTGCTTTGGCTCCGCATACACTTTCCATATAATTTTGCAACCCAAGGCAAGGTTGGCATGGGAGGGGTCGCGTATCTGGAGGCCTCCATCGACTGTTGGGCGTTTCACTAGATCCTAGTTGACCAGATGAAATTTCTGTTGGTTTTCTTTTCCTCCCTGCCAGAGGAAGTCGTGCAATAGTTTTGAGATATGTTCCATGATGTTTTTAGGTGCCAGAAGGAAGGAGGCTTGGTAGATGGGAAGGGCAGACATCACTGCTTTGATGAGTATTAATTTCCCCCCTTTGGTGAGCCATTAACCTCCCTAGGAGGCAATTTTGGCTTTGATTTTTCTGATGACATCAACCCACATAGATCTTTTATTAACTCCAAGAGTTAGGGGCAATCCCAGATACTTGATTATTTCCCATTGGGCATAGCTAGCAAAGCCAAGATGTTGCGCAATGCGATGAAGGTCATGTTGATCGACATTCCACCCGAACACAACGCTTTTGCTATCATTGATTAGAGCATCGGAGACACTGCAATAGATGTGGAGGATAGAGTTGAACAGTTTTTCAATTCTAATAGAGGCACCTCCGAGAAAAAGAGAGTCATCTGTAAAGAGGGCATGGTTTATGGGCTCCAAATCATTCAAAATTCTTATGCCAGGAAGATCCCTTGCATTCTTCTCCGCTGTTAATTTCATGCTGAGTGTGTCTGCCATAAGAATGTATAGAAATGTGGAGAGAGGGCATCCTTGCCTCAATCCCCTCTAAGCTTGAAAATAGGATGCGGGACGCCCATTGACGAGCGGTGCAATCCAAGGCTTGTCAGTGCAGGCTTTGATTAAATTGACAAACTCAGGGGAGAAGCCAAAGGAGAGGAGGACTCTGTAGAGGAAGGAGAGATTGACCCTGTCAAAGGCATTTGCCATGTCAAGTTTCATCAACATCCCCTTCTCTTTCCGCTGCTTACTGGAGTGAATGACTTCTTGCACTTGAATTACATTGTCCAGGATGTGCTTGCCTTTGACAAACCCTCCTTGAGGGGTGGAGATAAGATTCCCAAGTAGGGGTTTGATTCGGTTGGTGAGGAGTTTAGCAAGGATTTTGTGAGAGGTGTTGCAAAGGGAGATAGTTTTGAATCTGCCAAAGGTTTCAGGATTCACTTCTTTCGGGATTAAGGCCAGCAAGGTTGAGTTGATGCCTCCCCCCACCTTTGCTTTGCTCAGAAAACCTTTTATCATTTTCAGTAAGTCAATTTTGATTATGTCCCAACAGATTTTGTAGAAGTGGATTGTGAATCCATCGAGACCAGGGGCCTTATCAGGTTCCATAAACCAGATGAATTTGAATATTTCCTCTTCTGAGAAAGGTTTCATGAGAGCAGTGTTGTCTTCTATACTGACAAGGGAAGGAATGTGAGAGAGGAAATCAGATGTGTCCTCTTCGTTGCCATCTCTCCCTGGACCGTAGAGGTTCTTTAAATGGTTCTCTGTTGCAGATTTAATTTGATCAAACCCTTTGTAGTTGTTATTTCCGTGATGTGGCTGCGAGAGAGGCGAGCTCTAAATTGACGATGGAAGAAGGAAGTGTTATGATCCCCTGACTTAAGCCACAGGTTGTGGGATTTGATTCTCCATTATTCTTCTTCCATTCGAAAGGAGTGATAGGAGTTGCTTTGGGAAAGCTGCTCCTTCTCAAGCTTCGCAGAGGTGATGTCTTTTTCTTCCATTTCCATTTGCAGAACCTCCAGTGACTAGACCGCGTCTATTCTCTGATTGGTTGGGGTTTTAGTGGGCTTTCTTATCCATTCTTTCAGGTCTTGCTTTGTGGCCTTAATTTTATGCTCCCACACATATCTTGGGGATCCCGTGACTGGTTTGGCCCAAGCTGCTTGGACAATGTCGAAGAACCCTTCTCTTTCAATCTAAAAAGGATTAAACCGGAAGGGGATTGGGCCCAAGTTTTCTTCTGCTTCCAAAATAAGTTGAATGGCCTTGTGATCCGAGGTCAATTTAGGGAGTATTTTGATGGAGATTAACTTATTTTCCATCAGAAATGTGCCTTGAACTAGGAACTTGTCTAGGCGGGCAAAAATGTGCTCATCCCTAATTCTGTTGTTGGACCAAGTGTAAATTCCTCTCACAGGGTTGAAGTCCAGCAAGTACCACTGCTGGATGAGATCTTCAACCAAGAGTAGCATTTGATCTCTGATGCTGTTTTCACCTCTCTTTTCTTTTGATTTCAAACTATGTTGTTTCCACCTCTCTTTTCTTTTGATTTCAAACTATCTTTAAATCTCTAGCCAAAATGATATTCTCAGGGGAGTGGAGTTCTAAAAAAGCAGAGAGGGAATTCCAACATTATCTCTTTTCAGCATATAGAATCGGTGTTGGCAATATGATGCAGAGTGTTGTCCTTGATGGCAACCCACTGAATGAAGATGAAGACATGAGACTGTTGACATGTGTTGTCCTTGATGGCAAACCACTTGATGAAGTTTGTCTTGATCTGATGGACTTGGTAAATGATGTAAATCTGATATGAAATGATGTTTGTTAGCAATATGATGCTGAGTGTTATGGCAACCCACTTGATGAAGATGATGGCAACTTACTTGATGAAGTTGTGCTTGATAGAATATGTTCTTGATGAAGTAAATCTGATGTATCTACAGTGAGTACAGAAGATGATGTTTGTTAGCACTATGATGATGAGTGTTGCTCTTGAAAGGCAACCCACTTGATGAAGATGATGGCAACTTACTTGATGAAGTTGTGCTTGATAGAATATGTCTTGATGAACTAAATATGATGTATCTACAGTGTATACAAAAGGAAATGAAGAAAGGAATTCAGTATGTGCTAGATCTATGATGAAAAGAGTATGTCTCTAGGCATACGCGGATTTTCCCAGGGGAAGTCGCGTATGCACGCGGGAATCAACGTTCCAAGTCGCGTATGGGAAAAAGCGCTCATAAAGTGCAAAACCAGGGGTAACCACCATGGTATTGACCCATTGTATTGGGTAATGATTCGTCTAAATGACCCCGTCCAGGAATACCATCGGAAGTAATGTATTTTTGGGCTCATGGTATTGTTTTGGCTCATGGTATTGAAAAAGGGGCTCATGGTATTGAAAAAGGGTAAACCTATATAAAGAGAAGAAATTCATTGTGCAAAACATGAGTGTGGGAGCAAGATGTCTGAGCTTGAATGAATACTTCTCTATGAAGTATATCTGAATGGAAAGGGTAAAGGTTTGATAATAGATCTGAATCTATGTTGCACCTATGAAGAAATGATGAAGCGGAAGATCTAGATCTGAAATGTGTTTGTATCTGCTAGATCTGTTTATGGAAGGCTTAGATCTGAAATAAGGCGAACATCTATCTGAAGTAAAAGGGTAAATCTGAACTGAATATCTGATCTAAAGAAGTATGTTGCTCTATAATTATTGAAGATCTATACGCTACTTCGCCGCAGAGGAAGCGTGTATATACGCGGCTTCGCTGAAGAAAAAGCGCGTATGCGCAATGAAATATGTACAGAGGTATACGTTGGTTTGTGTGAACGGAAGCGCGTATATATGCGACATCAGTGAAGTGAAAATGCGTATGCAAACTAGGGTTTGCTGAAGCATGGGGTATGAAACATCTGATCTATTCTGCTGTATTACTGCTATCTGATCTGTGTTGTCTGAATTGGTAAGTATCTGTTGGTGATGTATGTTTGAGCTTAAAAGTATGGAAAGGGTCCAGTCTGAAAATATGATGAAATGTGGCCTGCAAGTTGTGTTCTATTGAAGTTGTTGGATCCAGTGTGAAAATTGATGAAACGTGGTCCATATTGGTGCTGAGGGTTGTAGCCTTCAGTCAGGGGGTCGTAGCTCCCTTCCAGGTGAGGCTGGTAAACGAGAGCAGGGGGTCGTAGCTCCCTTCCAGGAGAGGCTGGTAAACGAGTCAGGGGGTTGGAGCTCCCTTCCGGGAGAGGCTGGTAAACGAGCGCAGGTGGGTGCCTGCGTGCTGGTAGGAGTCTGCACCAGCACATATGTTGTAAGATGTTTTCTCTATAATAAAATATTGAAGGCTGAGCAACTGCAGCGGTGGTTTTCTCCCGACTTGGGTTTCCACCTAAAAATCCTGGTGTTCATGTGTGATGCTTTGTGTGATGGTTTACTCTATTCTTACTGCACATGTTTACTGTTTATTAAACATCTGATGAATGAATGATGGAATGAGTTAAGTGAAGAACTAATGACATAATTAGATTTCTGTGTATACGCGAGTTTCATAAAGGGTATCCGCGTATATACGCGAGTCTGTTTCAGGAAAGTAGCGTATGGGTTTTAGAAGCAAGAAAAAGTAAAATTTTTGAATATGCAGTAAATACTGATTCACCCCCCCCCCTCTCGGTATTTTTCCCAACAATTGAGTAGCATGATCATCTCAATTCAAGGAACACTAACAGGGAGATCTTTCAAAGAAGCTAAATGAATGATGGAATGAGTTAAGTGAAGAACTAATGACATAATTAGATATCTGTGTATACGCGAGTTTCATAAAGGGTATCCGCGTATATACGCGAGTCTGTTTCAGGAAAGTAGCGTATGGGTTTTAGAAGCAGGAAAAAGTAAAAGTTTTGAATATGCAGTAAATACTGATTCACCCCCCCCCCCTCTCAGTATTTTTCCCAACAATTGGTATCAGAGCAGGTCCTTCTGCAGAAGCTTGATCGCTTGAAGGAGATCCGTCGCAATAGGAAAGAAGCAAAAGAAGAAGGTTGCTCAAGGAAAGAAGATGCCGCAGAAATCATGTAAAGCAGAAATTGAAGGAGATGAAACAGGTATTGATCATTGTTCTTGTATTTCACTTACCTGTATATGCAAAGGTTATGATAGTGAGGAAGAATGTGAAGAAGATCTTAGAGTTCTCATGGCATTTGAACAAAAGGAAGAAAAGGATACTTTTATGGATGCTCTTGAGGAAAATGATTTTCTTGAAGAAAACAATCAACTCAAACTACGCTTAGAAGAATATAAAATTCTCTTAGAAGAACAAAAGATAATCAGAGAGACCATTGAAAAGAAGTTTGAAGAAGCAAAGAAACACATTGAGAAATTAGAATGTGAAGTGGTAAGTCAAAGAAAAGAAGTTGAGAAAGTAAAAACTTTGAATCTTAGATTTGCTAAAGGATCTGAAACCTTAGATGAGATTATCAAGGTACAACGTTCTCCTCTTATAAAGACAGGTCTTGGATATATCAGAGAATATTCTCAAGTTTCAGCACCAAATTATCTAAAAGCAGCTACAGGTGGTTTACTACATTCAGCCTCTCAGCAAGGGAATAAAGGATCTTTACAGGTAAAGCATGAACATCTCAATTCAAGGAACACTAACAGGGATAGCTTTCAAAGAAGCTACAACCAACAAGTAAATTCTAATAGAAGATTTCATGATCACAGAAATTTCTACTTCAATGGACAATGTTTCTCATGTCACAATTTTGGTCATAAAGCTGTTCAATGTGTTGCATATAAAACCATCATGACAAGAGAAGCAAGAAATAAAAGGATGAATATTGAACCAAAGAAGAACACCTACAACAACTTTTCTCGTCTTCAAAACGAAGTTGAATGTACTTATTGCAATAACTTTGGTCATGAAGAATCTGAATGCAGGAGCAAGGTCCAGCCAAAAGAGCATGTTCCATCAAGCTCTAAAGTGTGGAAAAAGAAAGACATACCGGTTGAAAATTGTGGGATAGAGTTATTTGCAGAAGGTGAAGAGAATCAATGGTACATTGATAGTGGGTGCTCAAGACACATGACAGGTGACAAAAGCAAACTTCGTACATATAATGCTCTAGAAAAGGAAAAGAAAGTTACATTTGGAAATGATACTCCTGCTGTAATTAAAGGAAAAGGGTCAGTATTTCTAAAAGAAAAGGTGAAGGCTAAAGATGTCATGTATGTGGATGGATTAAGGCATAACCTGTTAAGTGTAAGCCAAATGTGTGATCAAGGAACAAAAGTGGTCTTTAGTTCAAAAGAATGTGTGGTTCGTGATCTTGATACAGGTAAAATCATTATAAAAGGAAAAAGAAATCCAAGCAACCTGTATGTACTAAACGACATAGATCAATGTTACTTGAGCAAGTCCTCAGAAAATTGGCTATGGCATAGAAGGCTGGGGCATCTAAGTTTCTCTCAAATCAACAAAGCAAGCAGACTTCAAGCTGTTCGTGATCTTCCCAATATTAATCTTCCAGAAAATGTCATATGAAAATCTTGTCAATTTGGTAAGCAGACCAGAGTACGATTTAATGCCAAGGAAGGATCATCAAGTAAGCCTCTTGAACTCATTCATACTGACATATGTGGACCTATGAGGAAAAAGACACCACGTGGGGAAGAATACTATATCTTATTTATTGATGATTACTCTAGAATGTGTTGGGTCGGGCTCATTAAACACAAAGATGAAGCATTTGAAAATTTTCAGAAATTCAAAGCATTAGTTGAAAATGAATTGGATCTAAAAATCAAGTGTCTCAGATCTGATCGAGGAGGAGAATATATATCAAATGAATTCCTTGAATTTTGTGAACAACATGGCATAAAAAGACAATTCTCTGTAGCTGGCACTCCACAACAAAATGGCGTAGCAGAAAGAATGAATAGAACAATTCAACAAATGGCTAGAGCTATGATTGATGATTCTGGAACACCTCACACTTACTGGGGAGAAGCAACACTTACAGCAGCAAACATTCTCAACAAAGCTCATGTTCGGGTAAACAATGATAAAACTCCATATGAACTCTGGTATGGTAAATCTCCTTCCGTAAAGCATTTTAGAGTTTTTGGAAGCAAATGCTTTATCAAAAATAATGATGAAAAGCTTGGCAAGTTTGAACCTAGATCAGATAAAGGAATTTTTCTTGGATACTCATCTCCAAGAAAAGCATACAAATGTTATAATGAAAGGCTTCAAAAGATTGTTGATTGTATTGATGTTGTTATTGATGAGTCTCCGGCAGCTCCTAAAGAAGAAAAACAAACAACAAAAGAAGATGATGATGACTTATGGCCTTCTACTTCAAATATAAATGATATAGACAGTGGATCCAATGAAGAACCTGAAAATGATCTTTCTGAAAAGGCTCCATCCAGATATGTTCAAAAGAATCATCCTAAATCTCAAATTTTGGGAGACAAGGAATCAGGTGTACGAACAAGGAGAACGCTTGTGGGATCTTCTAGTAACCTGGCACTTCTATCCACAATTGAACCACTCAATGTCAATCAAGCTAGCCAAGATGAATGCTGGAACCAAGCCATGAATGAAGAGATTGATCAAATTGAAAAGAATGACACTTGGGATTTGGTACCAAGACCACATGATAAAAATGTCATTGGGGCTAAATGGATCTTCAAGAACAAGTTAAATGAGAATGGGGATATTGTAAGAAACAAAGCTAGACTGGTTTGCAAAGGGTATACTGAACAAGAAGGTATAGACTTTGAAGAAACTTTTGCTCCTGTAGCTAGACTTGAAGCCATAAGAATGTTTCTTGCTTTTTCAAGTTATCAACAAATCAAAGTTTATCAAATGGATGTTAAATCTGCTTTTCTTAATGGTGATCTAGAAGAAGAAATATATATAGAACAACCGGAAGGATTCATTTTGGGAAATGATGCAAATCTTGTTTGTAGACTTAAAAAGGCTCTATATGGTCTCAAACAAGCTCCAAGGGCTTGGTATTATCGTCTTGACAAATATCTTCATCAACAAGGATTTTCAAAGGGGTCTGCTGATAGCAACTTATACACAAAGTTGAAAATGATAAACTATTGATTGTGGTTGTATATGTTGATGATATCATTTTTGGGAGTAACGAAGAATCTATGAGTCAAAAATTTGCTTCTGTCACGCAGCAAGAATTTGAAATGTCCTTACTTGGGGAACTAACATTCTTTCTTGGCTTGCAAGTGCATCAAATTGCAGATGGTATATTCCTATCACAAGCAAAATATCTTAAGCAAATTCTGAAGAAGTATGGCATGAAAGAATGCAAACCTGTAAGTACACCAATGATAACCGGATGCAATCTCAGTTCTCATGATGATTCTCCCACGGTGAATCAACCAGAATACAGATCAATGATAGGAAGTCTACTTTATCTCACTGGGACTAGACCGGACATTATGCATGCAGTTGGGATTGTTGGACGATTCCAAGCTAATCCAAAAGAGTCTCACCTTCAGGCTGTCAAAATAATATTCAAATATCTACAAGGAACTCAAGACTTTGGTTTATGGTATCCAAAGAATGCTGATCTTACTCTTCATGCTTACACTGATGCAGATTGGGCTGGAAGTGTTGATGATCGAAAAAGCACTAGTGGTGGTGCATTCTATATGGGACCCCGGTTAGTATCTTGGTTCAGCAAGAAGCAAAATTCTATTGCCTTATCTACAACAGAAGCAGAATATGTGGCTGCCGCATCTTGTTGCACTCAACTTCTTTGGATGATGCAAACCTTACAAGATTTTCAAATCAAATGTGCTTCTCCTATCTCCATTATGTGTGATAATACAAGTGCCATCAGTATCTCAAAGAATCCTGTTATGCATTCGAAGACCAAGCATATTCCCATCAAGTATCACTTCTTACGTGAACAAGTGCTTGAGCAAAAGGTGAAGTTGGAGTATGTTCCCTCCAAAGAACAAGTTGCTGATATCTTTACCAAACCTCTGCCCAGGGAAGCGTTTGAGTATCTAAGACAGAAGCTGGGAGTGTTCTCTGCTAGTCAAAAGAACAAATCTGCATAAATTTAGAAGATGGCATTGGATACGCGGGTTTCATGAAACACAGTCGCATATATACGCGAGTTCCTACACAGAAAACCGCGTATGTCTGATTACTGACATTTTTTCTGTTTGGAGTCAGCTCTCTTCAGCACAACTGCAGTGTTGTTTGGTGTCTCTGATACTGTTTGGTATCTCTGGTGGTGCTCCACTTCTCATAATTCTTTTTTTCTAATGTTTTTATAAAGATGCCTTGATGATTTGTTGGTAAAAGTGTTCAGGATGCACAAACTAAGGGGGAGCCTTAGTCATATGAAAAGGATGCTTGGATGCATAGATTCAGGGGTTGATGATTTGTTGGTGAAAGTGTTCAGGATGCACAAACTAAGGGGGAGCCTTAGTCATATGAAAAGGATGCTTGGATGCACAGATTCAGGGGGAGCATTAGCGTTGCTGAGTATAATGCATTGTTGGCATTATGATGGTTCTGAAATATGTTCTCTTTCTTGAGGAATTTCTGGTGTTGGTCATAAATGGTCATTTTTGTAGTTTGATGAAAAGGTCATGTTGAGACCCATGATGTAAATTTGTAATTTTCAGTCATGTAAGGACTTGTCAAATTTTGTAAACCCTCTTAGTTGGGTAGCTGAGTCAAATTTGTAAACCCACTTGGTTGGGTAGTTGAGTCTCATATGTAAATCCACTTGATTGGATGTTTGATGTAAGTATGAGTCATTGGTGATAGGAAAGTCATAGAGTCATGTACTTCATTGGAAATTATGTTTGAAGATTCAGCATGAACTCAGGGGGAGCTTGGTCACTTCAGTATATATCAGATCTGCAGAAACGCTTCTTCCACATGAGGAGAAAAGGGGGAGAGTATGTTGGTTTTGATCCACCCTTTGCCCTTGATGTCAAAGGGGGAGAGTGACATGGTGTTTGAATGGTGTCAAAATGGGGAAAGTGACATGGTGTCATTGTATTCTTAATGTACCTATCTGTTGTGATGATCAAACACCATCGTGGTTGCCATCAAGTCCAAAGGGGGAGATTGTTGGAAATATGATGCAGAGTGTTGTCCTTGATGGCAACCCACTGAATGAAGATGAAGACATACGACTGTTGACATGTGTTGTCCTTGATGGCAATCCACCTGATGAAGTTATGCTTGACTTGATGGACTTGGTAAATGATGTAAATCTGATGTGATATGATGTTTATTAGCAATATGATCATGGGTGTTGTCCCCACTTGATGAAGATGATGGCGACTTACTTGATGAAGTTGTGCTTGATAGAATATGTTCTTGATGAAGTAAATCGGTACATCTACGGTGAGTACAAAGGAATGAAGAAGATTCGACGTATTGGCTAAGTCTTGATGAAAAGAGTATGTCTCTGGGAATACGGATTGGCCTGGGGGAAGTGGCGTATGCACGCGAGAAAAGCGTGCCAAAAAGATGGCGTATGGGAAAAAGCGCTCATAAAGTGCAAAACCAGAGGTAACCACCATGGTATTGACCCATTGTATTGGGTAATGATTCGTCTAAATGACCCCGTCCAGGAATACCATCGGAAGTAATGTAGTTTTGGGCTCATGGTATTGTTTTGGCTCATGGTATTGAAAAAAGGGCTCATGGTATTGAAAAAGGGTAAACCTATATAAAGAGAAGAAATTCATTGTGCAAATGATGAGTGTGGGAGCAAGATGTCTGAGCTTGAATGAATACTTCTCTATGAAGTATATCTGAATGGAAAGGGTAAAGGTTTGATAATAGATCTGAATCTATGTTGCACCTATGAAGAAATGATGAAGCGGAAGATCTAGATCTGAAATGTGTTTGTATCTGCTAGATCTGTTTATGGAAGGCTTAGATCTGAAATAAGGTGAACATCTGTCTGAAGTAAAAGGGTAAATATGAACTGAATATCTGATCTAAAGAAGTATGCTGCTCTATAATTATTGAAGATCTATACGCTACTTCACCGCAGAGGAAGCGCATATATATGCGGCTTCGCTGAAGAAAAAGCGCGTATGCTCAATGAAATATGTACAGAGGTATACGCTGGTTTGTGTGAACGGAAGCGTGTATATACGCGACATCAGTGAAGTGAAAGTGCGTATGCAAAATAGGGTTTGCTGAAGCATGGGGTATGAAACATATGATCTATTCTGCTGTATTACTGCTATCTGATCTGTGTTGTCTGAATTGGTAAGTATCTGTTGGTGATGTATGTTTGAGCTTAAAAGTATGGAATGGGTCCAGTCTAAAAATAGATGAAATGTGGCCTGCAAGTGGTGTCCTAAAGGAAGCTTTGGATCCAGTGTGAAAATTGATGAAACGTGGTCCATATTGGTGCTGAGGGTTGTAGCCTTCAGTCAGGGGGTTGTAGCTCCCTTCCAGGTGAGGCTGGTAAACGAGATCAGGGGGTCGTAGCTCCCTTCCAGGTGAGGCTGGTAAACGAGATCAAGGGGCCGTAGCTCCCTTCCAAGAGAGGCTGCTAAACGAGCGCAGGTGGGTGCCTGCGTGCTGGTAGGAGTCTGCACCAGCACATATGTTGTAAGATGTTTTCTCTATAACAAAATATTGAAGGCTGAGCAACTGCAGCGGTGGTTTTCTCCCGACTTGGGTTTCCACCTAAAAATCCTGGTGTTCATGTGTGAGGCTTTGTGTGATGGTTTATTCTGTTCTTACTGCACATGTTTACTGTTTATAGAACATCTAATGAATGAATGATGGAATGATATAAGTGAAGAACTAATGACATAATTATATCTCTGTGTATACGCGAGTTTCATAAAGGGTATTCGACGTATATACGCGAGAATACATTTTAGGAAAGTAGCGTATGGGTTTTAGAAGAAGGAAAAAGTAAAAGTTTTGAATATGCGGTAAATAATGATTCAACCCCCTCTCGGTGTTTTTTCTCAACACAAGTTGGAAATATGATGCACAGTGTTGTCCTCGATGGCAACCCACCGAATGAAGATGAAGCCATGCGACTGTTGACATGTGTTGTCCTTGATGGCAATCCACCTGATGAAGTTATGCTTGACTTGATGGACTTCGTAAATGATGTAAATCCGATGTGATATGATGTTTGTTAGCAATATGATGCCGAGTGTTGTCCCACTTGATAAAGATGATGGCAACTTACTTAATGAAGTTGTGCTTGATAGAACATGTCTTAATGAATTAAATCTGATGTATCTACAGTAAGTATAGAAGGCAATGAAGAAAGGATTTCAGCATGTGATAGATCTATGATGAAAAGAGTATGTCTCTAGGAATACGTGGATTTGTCTAGGGGAAGTCGCGTATGCACGCGGGAAACAACGTTCCAAGTCGCGTATGGGAAAAAGCGCTCATAAAGTGCAAAACCAGGGGTAACCACCATGGTATTTGACCCATTGTATTGAGTAATGATTCGTCTATGTGACCCCGTCCAGGAATATCATCGGAAGTAATATTTTTTTGGCTCATGGTATTGCAAAAAGGAGCTCATGGTATTGAAAAAGGGTAAACCTATATAAAGAAAAAGAAATTCATTATGCAAATGATGTGTGTGGGAGCAATATGTCCGAGCTTGAATGAATACTTTCTATGAAGTATATCCTCGAATGGAAAGGGTAAAGGTTTGATAATAGATCCGAATCTATGATGCACCTATGAAGAAATGATGAAGCGAAATATCTAGATCTGGAATGTATTTACTAGATCTGTTTATGGAAGGCTTAGATCCGAGATGAGGCGAACATCTGTCTGAAGTAAGGCGAACATCTGTCTGAAGTAAAAGGGTAAATCTGAACTGAATATCTGATCTAAAGAAGTATGCTGCTCTATAATGATTGAAGATCTATACGCTACTTCGCCGCAGAGGAAGCGCGTATATACGCGTCTTCGCCGAAGAGAAAGCGCGTATGCGCAATGAAATATGTACAGAGGTATACGCTGGTTTGTGTGAACGGAAGCGCGTATATACGCGACATCAGTGAAGTGAAAGTGCGTATGCAAACTAGGGTTTGCTGAAGCATGGGGTATGAAACATCTGATCTATTCTGTTGTATTACTGCTATCTGATC